>VWZO01022224.1:1193521-1268163 GCA_013396975.1 Bucco capensis
AGAAAATTAATAGGAAGACATGACCCCATGTTGATTTAAAAGCTTCTGGTTCTTCAAGCATCCACAGAAAGAACAAAAAGGGCAGAGTTTGTGTATATGGAGACCCTTCCATTAAAATGCCCTGACAAAAACCTTGTTTGCAGTTTCTCAGGCAAATTGGAGCTTTGTGTGACACGCATAGCTTCTTTAAAAAGAAAAAAACCCACAAACTAAGTCTTGCTTTTTGCTTCCCAAGAAATCAACTAGTGAGATCTTAAGCCAAAAATAGCTAATTTTCTCTCTCAAGTGTGATAGATATATGCTGTGGACCAGCATCACAGATGGCAACTGTACCTTTCTAGTCCTGTAGACATCTATTTTTTCAGGTGTATTGGCAGCACTGAGAAACAGATGGAAGCATCTGTATGAGAAAGGAAATGTCAGCTCAAACTGGGGCTCACATTGATTCGTGACATTTTTTGTGTAATGAAAATTATGAACAACATTGATTTTTCTTATGCCACATTGCTAACTTCTTTTGAAGAAGAATATTGTTATTAGGGGAGAGTGTCTGTACCAATTTTAAAGAATAGTAAGTTTTATTTTAAGATTAGAGTGGATTTTTTTTTTTCTAAATGTTGTGTCCTAGTTTATACATAATTACTTCACAGACAACCTAAAGCTGTATGTTAGCTCAGATTTGATCATCCTAATGATCATTTCTGGTTTCATACCTATATACCTATCCATACTGCTACACCCACCAAATTCATAAAGGCTCCTTTAGTCTGGAGGATCTATACTTCAGTTTTGCAAGGCCCAAGGATAAATATCAAACCTATAAAGCAAACTAGGATTTATCAACCTGCCAAGGTGAATTGACAGGTGTCTTTCTAAAATACAAGTACTATCTGAATGTTATTCATGGACAGTGTCTTATGAAAATGTATATTAACACAATTTAAACCTAATGAATGACAAGTCAGTTTCATTAAAATCTAATTACTCATCTAGATTTATGTAACTAGAACCTGAAATTAATGAGAGGGTTGTTTCTGTCATGTAGTTGCTACCCTGAGCTGGAGCTACTTCAGTCACAAGGCAGACAGGATTACAAGGTTTTTTTTCCAAAGATTCACCTGCTGCTGGGTCCATGAGAATTATTGCTATACCTTCCTTCCATTTATTATGTTATTACCCAGAGATGATCTGTGTCTTTCAGTGTAGTTGTTGTGATCTTGTTAGCTGTCAGAGCACCTTCAGGCATTAATTTTTCCCTATTTTCAGAGCTACTACTCCTCCCCCCGCCCCATGTCTCTCCATGAATCCTTCTAAAGTTATGAATAGACTTTTGGAAGTTCTTTGGCAGTAGCAGCTGTTGTAGGAATGCTTTCAGAGCTTCTAGATATCAAACACTTGCAAGCTATTTCATGGAGATGTTTAAAAAGGTAGAGAGCTCACCTGAAAGCTTCCTGAGTGGCTGTGGTAGTTTTACCCATTGCCCAGTGGCAATGCTGCTCCACTGCCAGACACACAGGAACAGCACATCTTCTATTTCTAGGTGCAATATCTCTTAGTCTTTTATCCAAAAGTATCTTTTCAATTTCCTTCATTTCAACAGAAATATAAACAAAATAAAACCTCTCTGAACATCTCTGTCAGTTTTACTGATGTCAATTCATAGAGTTACAGCTGCCTTCTAGTCAGACAAATACTCAGCCATTCCACATTAAACAACTGTCTAAGCTGGTTAGTCACTTCTTTAATCTCACGTGTATTTTTTCCAGTGGCATAGGACTCCCCAGAAGAAATCTGAACAATATCAGCAACTCTGCTTTTGAGATGTGTTTGCATAAATGGGTGAAGAAATAACACTGATGAGCTGAGATCCTTTTGGTTTCACAGGTTAGTCTGTAATCAAGTTATTGCATGCAAACACAGCAAGTTTGTGAAGGTAGATAAAGCCAATGTACTGAGGTTTTGTTGTTTCTCCCACCTCTACAACCAGGAGCATCCACAAACAGCCACTCGCATCAGCACTGTGAGTGTGCCCTAGCTGTTATCCTTCCTTTCCCACAGAACAGAAGCTAGGATGAAGAAAGCAGTGAGAAGAATATAACACACATCACTCCTTTTCAGGCACAGAGGCATTCAAGCAGCCTTTTCCATTTCTAATATCCATTAAACAAATGCTGGTTAAAAGCATCAGCTGATAAATTAGGAACCCAATACCTTACCTTGCTAGTTTTATACATCTTATGCGTAGATGGGGTAGCTAGTACAAATTAAGCTAGGATGTGAATTTGAAACAAGAGGAAGCATTTTCTCTTAATACACTTCCAGCACAGACTTCAAAATATTGTTTTAGCATGGAAGGATGAGTATCCAAAACATAGATCTGATCTGACCATCATTAGGTAAAAGCAGGACAGCTTCACTTGACCAGGGTGCTAATGAAAACCTTTGTGTTTTGTACTTATTTTGAGCTTAATATTAATTTTCTTGGGCCTTATATGTGCCATGAAAGTCTGCATTTTTTCCCAAGCTTCCTCGTGGCAGTTTTCCCTAAAAACTAAAGGGAATCAGCAGATCAGGTTCCTCAGCAATCCACCATAGGACACAAGTACAATTTACCTTTCCAAGAATTAGTATCCTCACAGCTAAACCCAAATAACAATATTCTGTGTCATTATCCTTGGAGATCTCCAGAGGATGACCAACCATATAAATACTAAGAGCAATTGTTAGTGTCTGCAAGTGACTCCCCAGAAAACAGTCCTTGAACATACAGATTAGTTAGATATTGCAGCCTTTAAGCATCGTGTCCTCTTGTATAATGTTATGTGTTTTGTTTCATTTTAAATAAGAAAACACAGGAGGTTAAAAATAAAGAGTTAGTCAAGAGAAGAAAGTTTGCATTTTCCTTATCATAAGTCTCGAGGTAGCATTCTCTGCATTTCACACTTCAGAGTGAGTTATGTAACAGTTACTATCACTTTAGAGATGCTCAGAAAGCCCTAGTATATGAGAGATTTATCAGAAGGACCTCCCATCCTTACATGCATGCAGAAAGAACCAACTTTCAGCACACTTTCTGCATGAAAATCCTCTTGATTAAATGTGTAGTCATAATTGCATATAGATCAAAGTGCTAATCATGTTCCCTGACTGCACCAGTGATGAAAATACTAATATTCTACCCACTATTCCTTTTGAAAAATGCCCTCTCTGTCTGTGAAACACAGGCAGGCTTTGCATTCACTGGTTTAAAGTGTTTGGAGGTTCATAAAGCTGGGCTTCTATCTTGCCAGTTTGTCGTGGCAGATGTCCATCAATCAGCATCTTTTCATTAAGCTGGCAGCCACTGTAAGCACCATGTCATCTCTGAGCAGTTCTGTCCTAGGCAAGCTGTCCTTCAATAGGTCCTTGTAGAGGTCTCTGTAACCAAAAGGACCTTGTAAAAGAGCCCACAGCCCAAAGCTCTAATTCTGTAATGATCTCTCTGTCCAAAGATCTCTGAACCAGTGAAGAATTTATTATGTTGGCCTCTTCTCATAAGGAGGTTTCAGGAAAGTGGGAACCAATGATAAATTAAGCAATCTGGAATGCAGAGCAACAGTCAGTGAAGGAAAAAATAGGAACATATTTTTACATGTTTTAAGTGAAAAAAGGGGGGGGAGACTAACCCCTCTTAGGTGTGCTCATGTAAGTGCAGTAGGGTTGATGATAAACCTGCAGGCATACTGCCACAGTACTTTATTTTTCAGTACTCTGTTCTTTCAAGGATTTGGTTTCTAAACAGGTTTTTAAAAGAATAGCACTGACTTTGTATTTAGGAAAGGGAAAACTTCTGCACTATAACAAGGCAGTCTTTCCTAACTTTGGTCTGTCACCAACTGTGGCCTCAACAAAGCTCCTTCAGCAGAAATTCATCTCTGCATCCATTTGCATGTTACTGTGGATACTGACATATAGTAAAGCATGGAGACAGGACCAATGTCTTATTGACATTACAGATTCTGGAGGACTTTTAAAACTTTGACCTTTTGTTGGAGAGCAGTATTTCTAGAGGATAAAGAAATCTGATCAAACTATTGTATATTGAATTACATTTAGGTTTATTCTGCTGAAAGAGATACCCTATATTCCACACAAGAGGAAGGCTTGGTCTTTTTGGCCATAAAGATCACATTTCAAAGGATTTGGTTTTGCATGTTAATTCCCTGATTACAAATGTTATTTAACTATGTCATCAGACTTTGATTTCTACATCATTTTTGCCTCCTAAGTTGCAAAAAGTTATCAGAACTGGAGTAATATAAAATTGAAATGGCGAGCAATAACTCTGAAATCTGTGTTTGTATTCCTAATATACCTATAAGTTTTATTAGTTGGATTTATAAATGAAAATTATTTCTTAAGTGAGAATTAATGGAAAAAATATGCTTATTTCTTCCCATTCTTGATGTAGCTGTGATGGCCTGGTAATGGTACATTGTGATATATTGTAAATAGGTTTGGGAATTTCAGTTGATATACACAATCTTTCCTCCTTCACAGTCTGTTCTCTCTTTTGACTTTTATCCATTAAAAAGGTCAACTAAGTAATTTAAGCTACAAGCTGAGGCAATAAATGGTACCACTAGAGTTAGCAAAATTTGCATGAGACCAGTTTATCTGTATGTCTACTATATGTTTTATGCAAGGACCTTTCCACATAAGTAGTTTTAAAAAGACAATTCTCCAAAATGAAAACTGGATCTCACAGTGTCATTTTCATTTGCACATCTGTTACCACTGCTCTTATTTTTCTTCTTTCTTTCTTTTTTTCTATGTGCTGTACCATACTTGTATGTTTTATTTCAGGCTTGAAGTATATCACATTCATTGGGCCAAACAATGAAGAGGCAGGTAGTTTATATCTGGCCAGATGATCATGGAAGATGTGTGTAATTCATAAAAACTCAATAAATCCAAGGGTCAACATAGAATCTGAGACCTTACCAGATCCACAGCCAAATTCTGAACACAGCCAAAAAAAAATGAAATGAAGCTGAGCCACTGTAGATGTAGTAACACTGGCAATGTTACAGAATGTGATAGAAAGAAGAAGCTGCTGGATGCTTTCATGTCAAATATGGAAAAGAGCAAAAGGGAAACTTTTAGAAAGTTAGTGAGAGATTCCAGGTGGATCAATAACAAACTAGGCCAACAAGTGTTATCTGTCAGAAGAAGAACAAGTACCTGAAAGGACAAGAGTCTCACAAAGTGCTTGATTAAATGTAAGACACTACGTGAGGATGCACAAATGGGAAATGCTTCAGTGAAGAAGATGAACAACAAGTCTTCCACCAGACCAGGAGGACCAGGAAAACAGATAATTCTTGCAGAGATATATATAATTAAAGTTCTTAACATTTGTATAAAAACTAATTTAACAAGAAAGAGCAGGAGTGGAATAATGGGAGAGGAAAAATCCAAATTCCAAATGTTCTGAAAGACTAAAAACTCCCAATTACTTGCATTCATAAAAATGATCTCTTTGTTTGTCTCAATTACTAACAAGTCACAGAAAAACTAGCTCTATCTGTGAAGTAACATGGAAGCTGCCAAATAAAAGCTTGAGGCCTGAACTGCATCCATCATGAACTGAAGGTCAAATTTGAAGGAGTCCTTCATGTTAGCCCTACTGACTGAGGGAAATTTATTGTATATCCAGGATGAATTTGCCATAGATTATCTACTGCTAAAAAAGAGAGGCTAGAAAGCAGTCAAACCAAAAGCAATAAATATCCACACAGTTTTGAGAAGAGCTGATTTACAGATAGGAGGTGACATTAAAGTAAAAAGTACAGATAAGTTCTGATATTCTCTACTTCCCATTCTGAATCAATGCTCAATAAACTTTCATGCCAAAGGATTAATTAAATTCATCAGCTAGGACTGAAAATATGATACTGTTTTCTCAAGACTGTTTCCACAGTCACTTGTGGAAAAAGTCATCCATGAAAGCATCTGACATTTGTTCAGAAGTTAATAACCATCAGTGTGAAGATTCTTTGAACACTAAAAAAGATGGGACACAAACTGCAGCTTCTTCACTCACTGGAGAGACTGAGAGAGCCCTGTGCTTGCAGAAGCATGACTTGTGCTTCATTCACTCTGGTGTGCATACAGCCTTGTCTTAGGGCAATCTGGACAGATCTGAGGAGCCATTAAGCACAAGGGGAACATCCCAACATGTAAATGAACCCCAGTGCTCAGATTGCATTCATTGGACTGCAGCCTGAAAACACCTTCAGTTAATTTTATGAAGACTAAACAGAGAGCAATAAGCATCAGGGTGTTGTCTTTGCCAAACCAGTCTCTCACAGAAATCCTGTAATACTTGCAACTTGGCCTTCAGTAATGTGTTTCCCATCAAGCAAATTTTATCAAGCCTTTTGACATATGATACTGCAGCAGTAAGGCTGAGTAAATAAAATATCCATTGGTTTTTATTTGCTTGCAACAGAATTTTTAGCATCTAATGTAGTAAATAAAAAGCAAAAATCTATTGTCAATGATAAATGATGGCTTATACATATTGCTACCACCATGAAGCCTAAAGTGAGACAGAAAAACAATGCATCACTGCTAGATTTTTATGTGGGACATGGACATTAGGGATTAAACTACTTGTATTAAACAGCTCTGCACAGGCTGTGGGCAGATTCAGTCAGGGAAGAAGGATGACACAGAGGGCAGCTGCAACAGAAGTAATAAATGAGAAGCTGAGCAAGGGAAAGCTCCTGTGTGGAAACATTCTTTTTTAGTTAATAAAAAAATCAAATATCAATCCCTTTCCAATGCAGTTCCATGGAATATCAACTTTAGAAGAGCTGTTTGAACCCTTAGGGGAAAAAAACAGTGAGTAATCAATACAAAAAGTACTTCCCTCCCCCTTTTTTTAATACTATGTGAAATGGAAATACCAATCTCTTCATTCTAATATTGTACATTGATCTAATAACACAAAGGCAGCCAGCAGAGAAATCTGTCTGTCGTTTCTAAAGGCTCACATCATTGCCCACCAAGAGTGATCACATCTGAGGTACCAAAGGTAGCTAATTCCAACCAGCATTATTGCCACAGCTCTGGGTGATCTGAGCAGAGATTCCAGAGAACTGGTACTAACAAAAGGAATATTATTATCTGAGATGATTGCTGCTATAAAGAGCCAGGCAGAAAGTGTACAGGTTAAAAAGAACAAATGCACTTAGATATTTTCCCTGATTTTCTTTACAGAGTCACAGAATGGTTGAGTTGGAAGGGATGTCTGGAGCTGAACATTTCCAACTGCCCTCCTCAAGCAGGGACTCCTAGAGCTAGCTGCCCAGGACCATGCCTAGATGGCTTCTGAGTATCTCCAAGGATGGAGAATCCACAACTGTGGCCAACCTGTGCCAATACTATTACCCTCACAGTAAAAAAGTGTCTCCTGAGATTCAGAAGGAACCTTTCTTCTGCATTTCTGTTTGTGCCTGTTGCCTCTAGACCTGGCACTGGGCACCACTGAGAAAAGCCTGGCTGTATCTTCTTTGCACCTTGTCTACAGATGTTTATATACACTGCTGAGATCCCCCTGACATTTCCCTTCTCCAGGATGAACAGTGCTGCTGTTATTATTATTACTGTTATTTTTACTACCAGTAGAGTGATTAAATAGCACTTTCAATACAGTAGTCATTCTTTGCTTATTTTTTCACATCTTTCCAAATCCTGTTGGTATATATGGTATTACCTAAATCCTTTTCTACCCTTTACTTACTTTGAAATTAAAGTTTTGAGAGACTTCCATCAACAACAATGTATGTTTGTTTGATATCAGAGCTCTGTTGCTCTTTGTATTTTTAATAAAATGCTTCCATCAATAGGTCTGTATGCCTCTTCAATAACAGATTTTTTTGTTTAATTTTAATACAGTTTTACTTTCTTGCTGAAGTGTTTATTGCATAGAAAATGCAAACTTTTGATCTGAATATACCTGACAAAATTAATAACAAGTTTGTGGAAGACAAGGCCTTCAAAGTATTTCTTTTGCTAAATACAATACAACACAGATCAACAGGCTTCCCAGCCTTTGGGTTCTGGGGCTTAAATAATGCCATCCAAGAGAGACTTTTGAAAATGTTCATGCATTAGGAAAAAGTAAAGAGCTTGATAATTGAAGTTTTTGCTTGTTGTTTTCCTTGATGTGCAAAGTCCACAGATGTTCATTTCAAACAGAGAACTGGCATCATGATTAAAGCACAATGTATGCTCTATTATTTGGCTGGAGTTAGAAATGCAGGTGAATGATAATACACAAAGACATAAAAATTGAACAAATAAATTAGCTCTGAAATCTTTAGAAGGCTGATCTTATGTGTGTACTGGGGATTTTTGAAAGAAATATGAGTTGGAAAAAACATTTGTTGATGCTTTCAATCTGCTCCCATTATTTTCTGGGTAAAACTCTCCCTGGCTGACTCACAAATGTAGTAAAGTAATGCTTTGGGAAATCATATCTACAGGTAGCACAGCTGCAAATACTTAAGGCATGATGAACTTTAAAGAAAAACAAAGAATTTGGTTTTATCAGAGCAAATTAAGGAAAGCATTTTAATTTTCACTTCCAAAGTCTCCAGGATGTGTCCCTCAGACCTTAGTGCTTCCACAAGAGAGCAGAATTAGTGAGACAGAGAGTTTTGCATTGGAGGCACTGAGTGGATCCTAAGGTGTTCTGAGATATTTTCAGTTAGAGCAAGTGTAATTGTTACAAAATTAGACTCTTGGCCACAGCAGATAGATATATTTTCCCAAAGACAGAACACCTTCTGGAGATCAAACCAAAGTATGCAAGGAACATACCAAAAAATTCAGCTTCATTAGCTAACAAAGGTTTAAAATATTTCATAGAAACTCATGTTTGTGGATAAATGCCAACAACAGGGATTACTCTTCACTGCAAGATAAAAAGAAAGCTGAGTTAAAGTGCATAAATATCTTATAAGGTACCTATGTTTACCTGAACTTGGTTCAATAAGCATGTGTTCACCACCTGGATGATGCTGTTGCAATAGGATCCTGATACTTTACACAAGCAACATATCAGTTCTGCTGGTAATATAATACCCACATTGCTGACTACCTGACTTTTATAGTCTTACCTTTGCTCAGTAAGACATAGTATCATTGCTGCAAAGAAACACAAGCATCACTTGCTTTTGAAACTGGACCTCACACTGTAGCTCATCTGATCTGCCACTAAGGCTCAGATACTCACAGGTGTTCAGGCACATAATGTAGGAGTGAGTCTGCCTGAAAATTGAGTCGTGCTTTATTTGTGTTCCCTGTCACATACCTGGAAGTTTATCCATATTCCCCATGTGTACCATCTGGATCACCCCTACAATGAACTCAGTTCTCCCAGGGTACTGTGTAGAGAAGCCACTAGGCCAGGGGCTTTGAAGGTTTCTCTAACCAGCTGGTTTATAAGCTATTTACTGAGCCAATCTATTTAAGCATGAAATCTATAAGAGGCACTTCTATTCTGGCTTCCCTCCAGCCTTCTCTTTGAATCCTGTCATATTCATGGGATTTTTTGAATATGAAAATCAAATCTCAAGAGGAATTGATAATAATTTCAGACTGGGGCTGGCTCTTACTCTGTTAGATAATCCAGAAAAAACTATTTGCCATATAATCAATGTAATCACTAGTACTTATGGCTTTTTATCTCAGGCATTAGATGCAAGATTCACCTGTGATATCAGAATGTCAGTGAATTAGTATGGAAAGAAGACTGCTGTGGTGTTTCCATACTGTATCTGGTCACTTCTCATTGAAGAAGAAATAGAAACATCACATGTGACAATCTGACTTCTTTGGCAGATGCTCTCTAAAACTACTCCCTGGCAGGGCATGGAAACTGTCAAAGTTTTGTTTGTGTTTACTCCTAAGCTAGAAATGACTTAAAACAGTTTCATCTTTAGAACTAGTTTTCTAGTTTGCAGCTCAAAGTTCTTTGAAAATTCATATATTTATTAAGAGCAGAGCCTTTTTGATCTCTGCATTTCTACCACATCAGTCAGGATTTAGATGGCCCATATATGCTGCTCTCTTTGTGATACAGCATAGAGAACTTTAACATCCTGCTGTTGGTTTTTCATTAAAGCACAAAGCACTATGGCTCTTGGCTTTTTTTGTGATGTTATTTAGCTTGTAGGGTGGTCTTGCATTCACCTAACTGATCTTTTCAGAACCTCCTTCCATCAGAGTGAATGGATGTAACCTTTTCTATAATTAGCTTTTCTTGGAAAAGAGTGGCCTATTTCTCAGTGGATAATAAATGATGTTAATCTTCTGAATCCTCCCATAATATATAGCATCCTCTTTTAAGAGAAGCAAAAAAAAAACAAACAAACAAGAAAAATAATTAGAATTGACATGGCTTCTGAGTATTTCTGTTTCTATGAAAACCTCTCCCACCTTTAGTATTCTATGGGATACCTAATCTAATCATCAGCTGTCACTAAGTAATTGAATCCCCTTGAGTTTGAACTATTACAGAGCCAATGGTACATGCCTGATCCTATCATTTTTGGCTTCAGAAAGAAATGGCTTCTTACATGTAATTGCTCTAGGAGGATTGACATTCAAACTCTATTTGCTTGTCAGCTATATATAAGTGCATATGTGTCTATACATTGAAGAACTTTTATAAATGATATCAGAGGATACTGCAGTATTTTCTCTTCTGTTTAGCTATGCGTTCATGTCTTTTGAATTACTCATTTATATCATAAAGGAAACAAACTCTAAAGCCTGATGATGCCTGAAGGGTGCTTTATCATTCCTTTGTTTGTCCTCCTGATGCTTCATTGCTTATCATCATTCATTTTTGATGTCAGAACCCTTATTAAGCTTGCAACCCTGTTGAAGCTCTCAAAACATTTCACTACTGATTTAGATATGTCTCCATAATCAAGTTCCTATTCTCTTGTTATGAACACAGGAACACAGAACTCAAAGTACATCACAAGTACAGTCTCTGACCCTACAGATGGTAAGCACTTTATTTCCCATCTCCTGGAATTCTGGCAACATGGTAGCTGTGTTTTGAAATAAACAAGTGATCTCAGTTTGTTCTCAGATAGAGACCATTGGAGGCAGAATGCTGAGAGGGAAGGAAGAAACTAGCTAGATTAAAGTGTAAAATTGCCTGTGGAAGAAGACCCTTATGATACAACAATACTTGGATTCATAGTTAGGCTTATTATTATACTGTAATGATTAGCAATCTGGATCTCCTATTTCCAAACACTAACTCTTAGTATTTAAATTCTTTAAGCTGCTGCACAAAAATGTAGACACAGAAAGTTGCAGATAAAGGAAAAAGAAGCAGCTTGACAGATTATTCAGACAAGCAAAGAACTAATTGCTTCATAGAGTTCTCCTGAATCTGTTCATTGACAGGTATCAAATTTTAGGCCTCTGGGGAAAAAGACTAGTCATGGTCTCTCTCATGAGCAATGTTACCTGCTGCTGCTCACATTTTATATAGTATATTAGTGACTTTAACACCAGTGAATGAACAGATCAGTATCTTCTGCAGTCTGGAACTTAGGCACAGATGTTCCATCTATGCCATTCCTCTGTTAGAGATCTTCCCTACTGAGGTAGGTGATTTCCAACCTTATCAGGTTTTTTTCATGCAATTTTACATTAACAACAACACAGTATATCCTTATTGTCTGAAGTATTCATCTACCTGAACACTTTGTAAAAGCTCTGTTCATTCCCACAATTGTTCTTTTTTTCCAAATCATGATGTCTTAGCTGCAGTACTAATCCATTTAGAAGAACTCTGAGAGGAACATTATTTAAATCACTTGATCCATTTACTAAGTTGCTGAAAAATCAGCAAGAACATTGTTTGATCTATCATTTTTTTACTAGCATGAGTTGAGTTAGGGAATTTTCATAGAAGACTGACTACATAAGGACACTGAGAAGTGATTTCTACAGTAGAAGGAGCAAAAACAATAAGGAGTGTGGTCTGAGTGAATAATTATTTTTCTAGTGAGTTGGCTGAAAGAAAAATCCCATCAGAGAAGCCAAAATGATTCCTTTCCACCTCTTACAATAAAAAGTAAAGGGCAAAAAATAGTAAAAATTAGAAATTGGTATATGTCTTTGAGTGATTCTAAACCCAAATATTTCAATTTCACTTCAGGTAAATTTGGCAAAGCAAAAAAATAGAAAAGAAGAGATGGACTTAAGAAACACCCACAAAAACAGAGAGGAAAAGCAAGAGCCCCTCACTTTTTTCTCATAGACACTTATCTATGGCATGCAGAGCTCAAGTTTAATTTTCTCTTCTGTCTCAGGGGCTATAACTTTCCAAGCAGTCTGCCTCAGTTGCTAAAGAACTTGCTGAGCTGAGTAGGCTCTTCTCCATCTTTTACTTTCAGGCTGGTCAATCTGCTCTAAAATATTTACAAGTTATTTTGATCAGTGACTGGAAGCTAAGTGTTCTCTCTTGCTCTCTCTTCACTTCAATTCCTGGAGTGGTATCCCACACAGCTCTTCTGATTCTCTTTCTCTCTCTAACTGAATTAATCTTTAATTATTCCATGTGAGGTGGAAGAGTTCAAGAATAAGGAATGAATTGGCCATGACTTCATGGTCAGTCACTAGTATGTGAGAATTTAATTCAAATCTCTCTCAGCTCTCAGAACAAAAGGGCTTAGGCTCAAGGGTAGTTAGTTCTTAGGAGAGCCTTCCAGTGCTGGAATAGAAGATATTCAAAGGAGGAGAGACTACCTTAGCCTCTCCTGTTGGATGCCCTGTAACATCAAAGAAGCAAGTTCATATTCCATATGGCAGAAGAAAAATATGAAGCAGGATTTCTCATAAGTATTCAAAGGAGTCAACAATCAGAGGGGGAGTGGGGGGAGAGAGGGTCCTAGACAGTCCATGTTGGTCAGAGAAATGCAGCCTTGAAAAAAAGGACATATACTACTATATTATAGTGTACTATATATACATATATTATATACATATAATACTATATGTGCCCATGCAAATAGATTGAGGAGACCAGGCCAAACAACTCATGCTTTTCAAGGGATTGTCTGTAACAGACACTCAAAACAATACAACTTATTTCAGTCTCTATTTCCCTCCACATTTAGCATTCTGCTCTTCTTCTAAATTTTTCTTCTAAAGGTCAATATTTTATTTGTATAAAGATCATATTTTGTATAAATACGACTGTTTCACTTAGAGAAGTCTCAAATGGGTATTTTGAAGGTGAAATGGCTCATCAAAGATAGCTTATCAAGTAGTAACATGGAGTCAAAGGGAACTTTTCATAAAGTCAGATGAGTTTTGAATGAAATTATATCCATTTTAGGGCAAAGAAATTAATGAAAATGACTACATTTAAAAGCGATTTTGTGATCAATAATTATTAAGTGTCCTGCAGTATGAATAGCTTCCATACCTGTATATAATATAAATACACAGAGATTCTCACAGAAGCTTACAATTTAGTTAATTCAAAACGTGCTTGTAGAGGTAAAAGCTCAATAAATCAAGGAAAAAAAAAGTCATATATCAGTGAAGTGATAAAGGGGGAAAATAAACTCTCAACATTACAGAGAAAAAGAAAGAGGCTTCACTCAGAAAAGGGTGGATGTCTTGTGTGATTGTCACTAATGCTGGGTGACACTATTCTCTTTACAAAGCTATTCCATGAGAACTGATATTAGTGTCTATTAATCTGAACCTATACACCATGACTTATTCCCTACAGACTTGCCCCAGAATAAAAGTAATTGCATTAACCTCCTGGGAAGTTGCAATAGCAGCTTGATACCTAGTCTAGCCTCTACTGTTTATTTCCATCTGTTCTCACAGTGAATCAATATTTAATTTCTAATTTGCTAAATTTACACGTTAAAAACTTATCTATTTTTCATCAGAAAGACTGAAGAAAACCCCAAACCCTCCTCCCACAAAGGAGGGTGATAATATTGATAAATGGTTTATCAGAAAATGCCATTCCCATTAAAAGAAAAAAATTAAAAATACATCCACTTCATATAACAGGAAAACAGCAAATTGCATGGCTTCCAGTTTGTTAGAGGTTGACTACAGTTAGTTACAAGGTAATTTCACACTGGATTCTTAATTTGGCATTTTTTTTCCCCCCAAAGGATTCACAGCTGCCTTGTTCTTTCAAACATACCAACAAGGCAGCTTGTGTAAAGCTGTCCAGAGACAGAAGCATCATCAGAGAGCAGATGAAAGATGGAGTTTTCTTTCTGGCATGCAAACTTTTATGATTTATGTGACACCAGCAGGATAAAAACTATTTCTAACATACAGACATTTATCTATATTAACACATTTATGTATTTTTGCTTTTATATTCCTTAAGTACTTATAACTGGAAACAAATATATCGGATTTAATGAGAGACCAATCAGTCTAAACCACCATTTTCCTATTTAATGCAGAGCCACCTCTTAGCATTGTTTAAAATAATATAAAATAATGTCAGTTTAAGGCAATGACAGCTGTAGCAGCTGGGACTTTTCTCTCATTTTGAGTGTGGCAAGCAAAACATATTTCATTGTGGTGCATTCGTTCATACATATCTCTGAATAATGGAGTGAATTTTCCTTTGACTCTTGGTGACACTATGTTAAGACCTCCAAAGTGTGCCTCCATCTCTAAGACAACTTGTCTTTATATCCAAAAATTTAGGACAGGGACATAGACTGTAAACAGCTGAGTCTAAGTTGAAATGTCATTTTGTCACACACAGTTTAAAAGACCCTGTTTGAAGAAACTGCACTACAGGAAAGCAAGCTCTCCAGGCCAGAAATAAAACAGAAAACTGCTGTTTCTACATATACTTAATATATCACATCCTTCCTGGGATACTGTAAGCACAGGGATTTGGTTTTCTCTGTGGGTGAGCTTGCTGGAAAGTGTTTAGCTCAGCTCGTCAGATCTCTGACACCAATAAAATGGCTTGCCCTAAATTAGGGATTTCAGGCTGAAATGAATCAGCTCCTTTAAAAAAGAAAAGAAAAAAATATCTCTCTCTCCTAGGCTTTTAGCAATCATCCCTGAGAAACTCTCTGTTGTCAAAAACAAGGCCTTGAGAACAATAAACTTTCCCTTTTCTTCATCTGTAACTTTAGCTCACACTGCCAGGAACAGTACTTTTCTCTCCCTTCCAAGGCAATCACAAGGGCAGATTAATTATTCTAGCTCCAGGCTTCAGATTTTTAACATTCAATAGTGCAGCATAATTAATTCAGGTGGTATTTACACATCATTAGATTTCATAAAGGTTGTACCTCTCTCCTCAAGCTACCATCCAGCTTATTTGTATGAATGATATCCCTTGTCCCCCTGCTTCAGTTCAGGGTATGCTTATTCTGTTTAGCTTGTAAAACCACTCTCTGCAGAACACTTACTGTCAGTTAACACTCACTTGCAGCCTTTTTTCCACTGCCTGGAGTTTAACTTCAAGATCTCATACAGGGCTTAGTGATTTCCTCTCACCTTCCTCTCTTGGGTTTTTTCATACTCCAGCCCCACACATATTTTCCAGGGAAACTGGATCTGCATGGATCTCAAGAAATCCCTTGATCCATCTCCTTCCCAGTTCAGCAACATCCAAACAGCCCCAGGTGGGTACTTTTGTCAGACATTGAACTGTCAGAGTCAAAATAAGTAAGGCTGCAAGAAACAAAAACACACAAAAAAAGGATATTTTGGTAAAGACAGTGTGAGCTGAAGAAAGCTCACATAGTATGCTACAAGGGCATTTTTTTGCACTTAAGTCTATAGAAACAAAGTGAATATCCTCATCTTTTTGCTAGGATTTGTCACAGGTATCTTGGAATAGGCACCTAGAAGGAAGAGCTCCTTTCCCATGAGGTTTGACCTGCTGATGGACAGGTTATTTTCCTGGCCCATCACACCAACTCTGTCACCCCTCTTAGCACATCATTCTTTTACTGTTTTCTACTGAGGATAAGCTGAAGGCCTTCACTGTCAAGGCCCTTTGCAGGTGTTTCCACCTTACCTATGAAACCTTCTCTTACTGCTGAAATATCAGCTGTCACTTCCAGTCAGTCTGGGAAGTTTCTCACTACCATTTGTTAATCTAGAAAAAAAAAAAGAACTTTTACCCTTTTATCCAAATTCATACTTCAGATTAACTTCTCAAAATATCTACAAGGCTATTTAATATCTTCTTTTGCCAAAATGACTGTAAGCATGACAATATTTAAACTACAGGTATCCTTTACTTTGAGAGCAAAGCTGGTATCATTAATTACTTTTTAACTCTTTCTTATTGGTCATTTGTTGCCCTGACCTTATACATCCTTAGAAAACATTTGAAGGCAGAGATTGTACCTTTTATTCTGCAGTGCAATATTGTGCAGTGCACAATAAAAGTTATGATCCATGACTACTTCTGGTTTATCAAACTCTCATAAAATATAAAGAAGAATCTAGCTATAGATCTATCCATTTATATCTGTCTAGGTACCTGTTTATATGCATCTGTGCACATAGGTAACTAATTGATGTTAATATCAATATTAGTGCTTACAATTCATATGAAAGACAAGCTTTAGTCCTAGCCCCTGAGTCACACTGCAGCCTTGTGAATGGAAATGTTGTGAAAGGGTTGGGTTTTTTTATTTAATTCCCAAAGATTTTCTTTAATCTACTTTATACAGTGGTTGCAAAACCTTTCCCTGCATGAAGGAGTTATTCTGTCCTAGTTTATTACTTCATGTTTTAATAAAACAGAGCATGGGAGATTGAAAGCCTTTGGGTTCTTTTGGTAGTCTTACTAACAAGGTAAAAATATGGAGGCATTTCCACCTCATATCTCTGGCTCATTTAAGACCTTCCACATAGATACTGTCAAAAGTCTTTTTTTAAAAAAGGTATCTTATGTACAAAATATTTATTATTTATTAGTTAAACATGGCCATGTTGTACAATCAATGCCAAGGAGAATCCTTACCGAGGTCACTGAAAAGTTCAGCCTAAAAGAAAAAAGAAATCATATGCAATTGTGTTGAAATATTAATGTGTAACATCTACAGTTTTCTTTTAATCTAAAAATATATTTGATTCTTAGATGAAGGATAAGAAAAAATACCAATGGAAATTAAGTATTGATTTAACAAAACCAGGCAGTTCATCTGTTATACACTGCTTTTCATTCACAGATCCACCATCATTTTACAAGCAAAGTAATTAGCACAAAACATGATTTTACAGGCATGCCTCTCCTCCTGAACTTTGTAAAGGAGCCTCAGGACTGCACCAAGCTCAGCTTTCCACCCAGAGCCTGGCCTCACAGGCAGCTCTGTGCACTGTTGGCAGGGGCAGGAGAGCAACTCCTCATCTGCCTCTCCTGAACATCAGCACAAATCAAGCTCCTTTGCAGTTTATCCTACCAAGCCAGGCACTAGTATAGGAGAAGTATTGGCATACTTTGATAGGGTTTGTTACAGGGTGGGAGACAGCCAGCTGAGGCTGATGACTTCTTAAATCACCCCATCAAAATTCCATACAAGTCATTTGCCTGAGCCCTGAAACACTGAAGTGAAATGTTTTGGCCAGCATCCCATTAGAGATCATTTGAGAGGCTGAGAAGAAAATTATGATCTCCTCACTCTCAAACTTCCACTCTGCAGCATAAAATTTCCTCTATTAACTGAATGCTTCTTTCATTAGACTCAGCTGAGAAAATCCACACACGCTAGCCTCCATCAATTAAACTAATTGAAGCACTGGGGTTAGCCTAGTTCCCCATTCAGGACTGCTGAGCAATTGTTGGAAAAAATCAGCCCTCAAGCTGGAAAAACTTTACTTAATTAAAATAAAAAGAGAGAGAGAGAGACAGGAAGGGGAGGGTGTTAAAGAAAGCCTTTAGAGACATCTGAAGGTAAATCTTTGAGAAGAATAAAATGGGCTATAGCTGTGGAGTCACTGTGCTGTCAGGCAGGCTAAATGATGAGCTGGAAGAAGCTTACAGAAAGTCCAGGAGTCCTTTGTGAGAAATTCTGTCACCTAATTGAAGATGGATTTGAGGTAGTTTTCTTGTTCTTAAAGGAATTCAGACAAAAATGTTTATTATTACATTTTCTCTGCCTGAGAGGGCTGATCCTCAAGAAGAAGAGCAGTACTATAAAGGGGTATTGTTTAGAGTTATTTCTTCCCTTGGAACAAAGCAAGTGACACAGCTGCAGGTTCCTAGGTGAAGTATTCCTGTAACCACTTGGAATATGTGCATTTCTTCTGTGCTTTCTTAATGTTATCTAAATTGAAAATATTTAGATTATTTATTTTTGATACTGTGACTATGTTGCACAACTGCACAGTTCATTGTGTTTGGATTAGTTTTGAGGAAAGTCTCTCTTTCTCAAGGATACCACAAATTAATGAATCTTTTTGGTTTTTCTATTCTCAGGTCTGGGTGTTCTGTCAGATAATAAATGTGCTGATATATAGAGCTTTTAGAAGCTCTCCATAAAACAATCAAAAGAGGTTTCAGGCTTAGGTCCCTAAAGCAGAGAAACAGCTGTCTTGCTCTGGCACACAGTCCTGTTTTTTTGATGCAGTAAATAGATTACTTGCCTTGTCTTTCAGATTTATTAGATGATTTTATAACCCACCCTAGCAAATTATTTAAACAGTCTTTTTCATTTCAGTACAAGTTTTAGTTTTAGACTCTGTTCATTTGATCGTTTCAGCAGAGTACAAAACTGTGCCTTCAGGCACAGCCTGTTGTGAGAAGCCATGTGAAGATGCATTGCCTCATGGGGCTCAGAAAGATGCTTCCTTCCTTACTGTCTTATCTCTCAAAGCAGCCTGGTTGCACTGAGAGGAAAAAAATTGATTTGCTATTTTAGATGGCTGCAGTATATGCATGTTTTATTGCTAAGCCAATTTAATAGCAATTGAGGGGTATAGGTAGAGGTTTGTTCCTGATCCTTAATAGGCAGGTTTCTTACAAGAGAGCAATCAACTGTGCTTTCCCAAGAACAAGGCTTTTTGCTCAGCTTGGCCCTGATATGAACTGTGTGAAGTTGCCAGGTCTTTACTTGCAGAAGTATCACTGAGTCCTTACACGAGACTGACAAACTCACATCAGTTTCCAAGATCTTAAGCAGAGTGTGAAGTTCTTTGAGCTCTGCTTGAACAACTCAGATTAGCTGCTCATTCAGATTCTAGGTTTAAGAAAAACTCATAAAGGCTCTAATGATTACTGAAAAAGTCTTCCCCAGTCAAGATCATATTATTTTCAGCTCAATTATTTAGGCAGTATTGGGTCCTGCAGCTTGCTATCATTAGAAAGGGGGATTAGACATCCTACTTTTGATCATGGCCAAAATCAATCAGCAAACACCTTTGCTTGATGTTCTAGGTGTCTTCCTGTCCACCAATTTACACCAAAAATTCTCTGTCTTTACCATCACCTTTCCTCTTTGCTCTTCCTTCAATGGATTCTCTACAATCTCTGTATCAAAGATTTTGTGTATGAGAGCCACTCATCTCAGTATTAGCAACAAAAAAACCTATTCGCATTAGCATCTGAAAATATTTGGGTTTTCAATGGTGAATAGAGATGCTCAACAAGGCTGTCCTCAGTATTTCCTATGCTTAATAAACTCACTGTGAACACCTTACTGCAAAATCAAAACAGAGGTGTTTAAAAGATCCAGTGCTGTTTAGGATCCAAGCTAAAATATCTTCTATAGCCCTACAAAGGTCACCTTGAAGAAGCAGTTGTGTGGTCCACTGAAATTGGCAGTTAGAAAATTAATTCCATAGTCAAGATACCAGACTAAATTAGCATGTTATTGAAGATCCATTTAAGATTCTGTTTAGCACTCTGAAAAATAATTTGTCATTCCCTTTGCTAACCACCACACAGAACTTATTTCTGACATAGCAGAACTCCTTCTGCTCCTGACCAGCAACATTAGCTGTGACAACCCTGATTCCACCATGCCTTTACCTCAAAGATACCTTTTTCAGAGCTTTCTTAAATGAGTTCTTGAATCAGGTACCAAATCTTGCTCATTAATCTTGTGCAGTAAGTTGCTGGATTTTAATGCAGCAACTTATGTTTAGGGTATTAATTTCGTTAAGTGCTTCTGAGGTCCAGTTCAGCTGGACTGCATCTATTTCCCTTAGGTACAGCAGAAATAGTTTATAAGGGCTGAAATGTTCAAATCATATCTGTTTCTATTTTAATTACCTACCACAGTCCTAATATACAAGCTAGGAGGAGAAAGTTTCACTTAATTTGCACATAGATAACCTGCCCTGCTGAAGGAATTACTTGCATTACATTGAATTTTGGGGGTTTTTTTTTAGGGAAAAGGACACACTTTCTTTCTGAAATACATGTGAAACTCTGAAGCTACAGTAATTGAAAAGAAACTGGGAGCTTGTCATCAGCTTCAATGGCAGTGAGCAGGATATCACTGCGAAAGTGTAGGTACTGTCTGGAGATTTTCTATTCTAGTCTGACAGAAGATGATGTAATTTCTAGCCTTTTGGGTTTGGGGTAGGGGGGTTGTTTGGGTTTGGTTTTATTATTATTATTACACCCTATATTGTAGTTTTCTGTTCCCAAATGTATTTCTTAGAAATTCTAACCCTGCTCAAAGATGTCACTTAGAAGTATTTTCTGTCAAGCACATATTGTCTGACCACATACACATACTGACCAACAGTTGCACCATAACACGTGCTGGGACTGAAGCAAGGCTAAGATTTCTGTTTACTCGATTTCCTTCCTGGCTTTAGTCATAAAGGATAACTTTTCAAAAGCAGCTACTTGGCTTAGGAGTTTAAGTTTCACTTTCAAAATCACTTAATGCACTGAAGAACCCTTACACTCAGTGACCTCCAGCATCACATGGGCTCATTTGGAACAATCCATCTGAGTGCTTTGGAAAATCAGAGACACAGACAATAGCCACAGCAAAAACAGAGATTCAGACAGGGAGGAAAAAAAAGATATTTTACAAACAGATGAATGAGGATATTACAGCAGATTAAAAAAAAGTGAGCTGAAAATTCGATATAGAAAGCATCTCAGTCAGTCAGAGAAACTAAATGCAGGGTAATTGCAGGGAGGAAAGAATGCTGTATTGCTGCTGCCGATTGGAACTGGCAATGTTTTGTTTTTCAGTTTACTTTTTTGTTTTTCTCCTAATTTTCTCTCCATGCTGACAAATTGAACTTGGATATACTGCATCAGACAGTTGCCCTATAACCACAGACATGGTAAATGCAGTTTGTATGTTTTCCTCACTTGCTTGGCCTGTGCACAGAAGTGGGTCAGAGAAGCTTGACTAGATGATCTGCAGACATCCCTTCAAATCCATCTTTCTATGCTTTCATTGCTGTTCTCAGGTTGTTAGCATGGACTATTGAGGCATTCTCAACACTTCAACTCTTGTAATGTACCTTAATATCACCAACGTTTTGGGGAGAAAAAGATAATAGACTGTGTTGTGTTTTTCTGTGGCTACAATAAATTTAGGCACATTTGAAAATGTATTGATTCCTTTTAGCATAATTAAGAGGACAGGTTGTACAGATCTTGCTGGAGGTGTTACTCTGGGGAAGTTACATGGTCTTTTTGGGGCAGGGGGGAATAACAAGTCAGGGATCTTGAAGAACAACAGGAAATAACATGACAGAATGACTAGAATATCTCTCTCACATCAACTAAGGGGAAAAGGAAGCAGCATCTCTGTCACTCAGAGCTAGGAGAGTAGGAAAGGAAAACAGCATCCTCCCTCTTGAGAAACACACTGCTGGTCTGAAACGTGCAGTATCACAGAATCACAGAATCACAGAATTGATCNGGTGATGTTGTAGCATGGTACTTGCTAGGAAAGGTCAGCAAAGGAAAAACAGTGTGTGTGAATTCGAGAAAAAGAAATTACAACAATTTGCAGGTAAAAAAATACAGAAAATCAATTAGGCATACATGTCTGGGCATGAAATTAAGATGACTGTATGCAGAACCAGAGCCATTTCTATCATATTTCTGTGGAAGTGCTATCAGATATTACACTAGGGATTGGTGTAGTTACAAGACTTACTTGACCCACATCTATTTGCTCAATTCAGCTTGTGCTTTGTACATCTGAAACTCACCAAACAGGCCTTACATTTAAAATGATATGGGGAAGCAGGCTGGTGTTTGTGGATTTTTTTTCCCCTGGTTAATATGAAAAAAACATTTATGTCTTGAATCCCCACTATTCTGTAGGTGTTCTGAAGCCTGTTTAGTTGTCTTTCATTTTACCCAGAGTTCTGGTGAGCCATAACTGAGCCATGAGAACACACATCAAGGATTGTCTTGTTTGAATGAGGATACTTGGTACCTCCTAATTTGCCAGTGATATCCTGGAGTGCATTGAGAAGAGTGTGACCAGCAGGTCAAGGGATATTCTCCTCTTCCCTAGGGAGGCCACATCAGGAGTACTGTGTCCAGTTCTGGGCTTTCCAGTTCAAGGGAGACAGGGAAAGATTCCACTGGAGAGCTAAGATGATTAGGGGACTGGAACCTCAAATCTGAGGAAAAAAGGCTGAGACACTTAGGGCTGTTTAGCCTGGAGAAAAGAAGACTGAGAGGGGATCTTATCAGTGCTCATCAATATCTAAGGGGCAGGTGTCAAGAGGATGGGACCAGTCTCTTTTCAGTGGCTCCCAGTGACAGGACAAGTGGCAGTGGGCACAAAATAGAACACGTGAATAACTTGTTTCCTTTGAGGGTGACAGAGCACTGGACCAGGCTGCCCAGAGAAATTGTGATGTCTCCTCTGGAGACTTTCTGGACTTGCCTGGATGTGTTCCTGTGCAACCTGATCTAGGGCAGAGGAGTTGGATTAGGTGATCCACAGAGGTCCCTTCCAACCCTTACCATTCTGTGATTCTGTAATCCCTTCATAGAAAATCAGGGAAGTTCTATATTACTAGTGTAGGCTTTCAGAATTAATTGGTGATGAATATTCACTGATAACATGTCACTTCTCTTTTTTTCGCCTTTTTCTCAAACCACTCCCTCCCCCTTTATTTCTCAGAATACCATCTAGTAGAATTGATTTTATCCCTTTAATAGCTTCATTTTTCTTTCATTTCTGTAGAGGAAGGCAGCTATAAAAGCTGATTGGTTTCCAGTTAGCGTGAGCCTGTAAGATAAGAATCCTTCCTATCTTTATAAGGTTGGCAGAAACAGGAAATTTTCATTTAAAAAGAAAATGTACTTTAGATAAAAATACTGAAATGTTTTAAGGGTTATTAACTGTGTTTACTTCCCTGTCAGTCCCATTACAAGTGATAAAAAACTCTTTCTGTTCCAAAATCCAGAAGGAGAATAACCCAACCACAAATCTATATGGTTGGTATGGCTGGGGTGGGGATAGATGTGAGTGTACATTTATACTGATTTTTTTCCTGTAGGTTAGACTGCAGTTTTGGGGATGCCTGAAATGCTTCCCCCGAGGGAGCTGCTTGAGGGGGAGCTTGTACTGTGGGAATCTGCATAACCCAACGGGGCCAGGCCAGGCCCCACAGCCCTGTGGGCACCAGCAGCAGCCCCTGCCCTGGCAGGGACCTGGTACCTGTGACCCATGGGCTAAGAACAGAGTGGGGCTACTGAGCAGCATTGGATGTGCTTAGGGATGTTTCCTCCTGGGGTTAGTTACAGGGGCTGGAAAATGGATAGCTAACACTGTGTAACTGTCTGGTATCATCACTTATCTGTGCTATTACCATTATTAACCCTGAATATATAGTATACTGATTGCCAGTTCATTAGGTGTTATTAATAGGTCAGTAAACTGCTTTGATCATGATTTAAATCAAACCACATGAACCAAGGTGGTTTTTCTCCTTGCAGCAATATCTCGGCTTGGCTGAGGCAGCAGCTGGAGAGGAAACTCAGCTCAGAGAGCAGTGAGTTACAAGCTCTTGTGTGTTGCAGAAGCCAGAACATGGAGTACAGCCCCTGAAGGAATATACCTTCTCCAAACAATTGATATTGTCCTTTTCCCCCTCATTTGCTTCTTGCTTCTCTTGCAGCAGCATCCTTCTGCATGAGGAGCTGAGAGGTGTGGGCACATTTTCTGTTTCCCTTTGGTGAACTGATTTGCATCATTCCAAGCCTGCCCTGTAATGGAGTTCCTAATCCCCATCCAGAAATCTCTTTGATGTGTGATCTGGCTAGGTGAAGATTTGACTAGCCAACTGCAATTTTATTAGCATACCAAATCTGACTTTTGAGAGACAGTGGTGTATAGATTATAGCAAACAGTGTAAACCATAACCTAAGGGCAGCTGCTGTTCAGCCAAGGTCTGGATTTCAGGCCAGTCAGTCCTTTGAAGAGTCCCTAGCCTATAAAGATTTTTGAGGCTAGAAAAGTTTTTTCAGCTTATAAGAATGTTACATATCCATTTTTGCTACAATCACATGTCTTTGTGGTCATCTTTGTTGCTGGAAATGAATCCAGCTTGACTAGAAGCTATGGGTTGTGATGAGCAAGGAGGCCTATAAATCATAAGTGCTCTGTTCTAAGGCCAGCTCTTATTTAACCAAACTTTGAGCCCTTGCCTTTGTGAGAAATGGTGCAAAATTCTAACTGTTTGATACTTAGATTCCAATGAAGAAAAATCCATGTTGACTACCTTCTGCCCTCAGAAGCTATACAGCAGATCCCCAGCATCCTATGGTGTAACTCCCACATTATATGTAAAGGCATAGTCAACAAACAAGACAACAGTATTCTAAAGTCTCAAGTGGAAAACTAAAAGAATGAAAGAAAGAATAAGTCCTCTCTTGTCTCTCACTGTTCTTAAAATGAGCCATGTTAAGGCAAATCACCTTTAAAATATGGTGGCTTACTTCTGTATTCTCCAAGATGTGCCATTGTGTTCCTCAGAGACAGCCCAACATCTTTCAGCCTGTTCAGGACTGTCACCCCATGAATGTGAGATCTCCTTGCTATTATCTTCATTGATTTAGTTCCTAAAAAACATGTCAGTAAGTTGAATATTAATGTAAAGGGCATGGCAGAGTCTGCTGCAGCTTCAATTTTTGTATCACTTAACCCCCACACAGAAAATACAAAATAAGATGGGCCTGAATTCACATTAAAATGTCTTAAAATGCATTGGCAGATACAAATACAATAAACTGATACCACTAATCTACTGAGGAATTGATCATGATGCTAAAGACTTGGTTTTGAAGCATTTTGTTCCAATTTCTTCTGCTACAACAAATTGATGTTCATGAATATTTGACTGATCACTGAGCTACAGTAAAGGCTTACAAGTAAACAGTGACACAAAATTGCATCAGTAGCATATTACTCCCTATATTAATTTCTAAACTTGAATACAGAATATTCGTAAAGGATAATATTCCAGATGGCTAAAGAATATCAGCTGATCACTGATGTGAAAGTATAGTATAGTGTATTTCCCAATGCTACAATACTAGTACAAATATTACAAAAGGATATTTATAGTAAAACTGTTAATTTTCAGCCAGTACTTTTGGACTAGCAATGCTTTGCTTATTTGCCTTGTTGGTTGCTCCTGTTCCTCCATTTCCCTCCATGAAATCAGTCTGAAAAAAACTCCACAGAAAGATAAAAATCAGGCTCAATATCTTCCAATGAAGAATTACCACATTCTAAAACTCCAGACTGCTTCAAACCCAGCAGTCTCTGCTTTATAAAATCAAAAAGGCTAATAACCTCATTGCCATGCAAGAGTAATGAGCATCCTTAGCACAAATTTAAGTTATATTTTATATCCCTTTTCTTTTAAGTCTCTGTGTTATAATAACTTTTCAGCAATGGTGTTTGTAAATCTTTCTTTCTCCCAGTATAGGATTCCTGCCAATATGTCTTATAAATGGAGAAGTTTTATATACTGGAGGAGATGGATGTAAGCTATGTTGTTTTAGAGCAGCTCTCAGCATTTTGTCAAGAGAAAAAATACAAGCATGACAGAAAACACATACTTTAAAAGGTAAGAATGTTCAGAAATGTTTATGTTTGGCTCAGTATGAAGTGAAAATTCTTTAATTTCATTACGAATTGACCTTTCATATTGACAGTGCCATTAATTTAAAATTGCCATTTGAAGGCAGAACTTGTAGACACAACTGATATTAATTGTATAGGAAAAATTCTGTGAGAGATTCCAGGCACTGCAGCTACTTTCTCCTCCAAGTAAGAGCTTTGAGGTCATTAGCAACCTCTCCATACAGAATATCCTCACACCACTGTGGGGTCAGAGAGGAGCACATGTCACATCCAGCCATCAGCAGCTGCCAGGCACAGCAAAGACAGAGATGTCACAGTGAGCACTTGGGTCTGGAATCTGTCCTTTCCCTTCTTGAATCCAGCTTTTTAAGATGCATGCAGTCATATTTGACAGAACTGTGATCAGCAATGACCTTGTGCCTTAAACTCACCCATCCTTAGAAATTTGTGGCCTGACCTAGGATGTGTGAGCTTGGACAGGTTGATACATAAAGCATAAATTATCCCTCACAGCACAGATAGCAGTACTGGTTTTGTTGCTTTCATCAGATCAGAGACATGACTAGGTGGAAATCTGTTCACAAAAGCAGAAAAGCATTGCATTGGAGGCCTCTGTTATTCACCTGTACCCAGGTGAAAGCAGAGAAGCTCAGCAATATTTTGCTAAGCCAGAGGCAGAAAGTTTGAGTGCTGTCCTTGGAAATGACATAGCAAGTAAGGGGACAACTTCAGCAGTGTCATGCTTTTGCCAATCCTTACAGACAAAGCAGGGTGAAACCTTAACCATGACTTTCAATATGATGGAGATAGGAAAAGTCACTCTGTGGGATACAGAAAAGTGCCTAAGTGTGGATATAACAAACAAATACTGAAACACCTCCAACTGTCTTTTGGTGTACAATATACCCTGTGCACTTATATACTCTGTTCTCACTGAGGTTGTTACTGGCTGAATCATAAGGGGGAAATCAGTAATTTTTTATGCTCTTGGTATCACATTTTTCTGTCCCTTCTGCCGTATCCAAACATTTTAGCTGTTCTCATTTTTGTGGATAACAATTTGAAGAGTGATAGCAGTTCACAGTGGGATGGATTTTTTTTTTCCCCTTTCACTGCAAAATGAAACCCAGTGTGATCCTAACATTTTCTTCTTCATTGCTCTGGGAGACAGCTAAACCTTACCTGTGGATGCTATTGATAAGATTCATATATCATAATCAAAAAGGAAAGAAAAATCTCTGTTTTCTTAGTAATACATTGTAAAATACTAGGATAAACAAAGAAGTGCATAAAAGACCTATTAAATCTTTTGTACTATTGATAAAAAACAAAGACCATTTAACCTTTCTCTGACACAAATCTGTTCTGTCTTTTCTCTTTGGCAGAAGGTTGCTACAGGTAACAAACTACACAAAATGCTGGTCTAGCTGCTCAGAATGCAATTTTATTGTAGAATCAATAGAGGAAACTTTATGTTGATTTTATATGCAAGTTTCTCCCAGATGATGGATATAGGCTAGATCCAAATCAGGGCAGAGGACTTCTGCATAGTGCAGGCACTTAAATCCAAAACTACAGACTTTTTGCTCCATTGCCCAACTGACCTGAAAATTCCCTTTTTATGTCTCAAGTGTCTGCAGGTGCTCCATTTGCTACCCACACCTCATGGCTAGGAACAAGGCATTACCTCAGGTGAGCCAATGAATCAAAAATTCTTTAGGAAGAATTCCTACTCCTTAGGAATAAAAGGTAACAGATGTAAAGCAAGTTATTGCCATAGCTGATGATGTTTCGTGCCTTCCTCAGGCTAAAGCCATGCAGGGACTTGCACAATACTATGCATGCCCCTAAATACAAAGCTGTTTAGGAGATGAGAAGCCTGTGCTGTTTGTGTCTCCTGTTTTTAACAGCACAGAGGTAGCAGCACCTCAGAGCAGCAATGGAGAGGCTCTGTTTGAGGTTAAGATGTCCATGTATAGCTGTCCATATACATCAGATACTAATATTTCCACTGCTGTCTGACATTGGAGAACAGTTGAGCTGGTCTGTCTCTGAGTGCCTGCTTCAGGGTGAGCTTAACTTCTCCAGGTTTCTTTTGCTGTTGGGAGCAGATCTGAGTGCATGGGAGGTTTGGCATATTGGGCACTAGAAGAGAAGGCAGCAGGAGCCTCACAGTTAGAGCATTTGGCTGGGCAGGTGGAGCTCCCACTCCACTGACTTCTCTGGTTTTGTGGCAAGCACTGTTGAAAGTGTTGGCAGGGCTCCCTGCACTTAGAGGGATGCTCTCAGGCAAAAGAAACCAGGCTCTTTTATTGTCTTCTTTCATGCCAATTTTCTCTACTGTTCTGTCTGATCACTTTCTAGGTGGTTATTAACTGATATGACTAGGACTCCTCTTACACAGCTCTTTTATTCTGCATTTCTTCCCTGGAATAGATCTACAAGCAATCAAATGTCTTCTGTCTGGTAAAAGCAAAATACTTTTCACTTCAAGTGAAACTTGCAGACATTTATGAACAGGTCATGGTTTCTAAATCAATTCACTTCAGTACTGGAAGAGCCCCTGAGAAACCTGTATCTCCTACAGACAGAGCTGTAACTTTATAGTGGTAAATCCCTTGTGAAAATAGAGTTTTCCAGAGCGAAACTGTTGAATTCAAGTCTTTGTTTTAGACCACAAGGATCCTATTTCATGCATTACATTCCAAGGAGCTCAATTATTTATTACTTTATAGTTTACACTGGAAAATTTCTTAGCTATTCTCAAGTACTTGAAAAAATGAGGGAAGCAAGGGATGTTTATTAGAATGAGTAAATAACCAGTGAATGGAGAGTTCTTTCTCAAAAAAAAAAGTGTGGTTAATAAGCTATATGAGTCTGATTCCTTGGCTGGTACATATTATATCTAACACATTTGTGTCAGCTAGAAATATGGCAAAGACACTTCTCTGTTTGCTAATGTGTAGCTCACTGCTGTACTCCTGTTAATTTGGACTGAGGAGGTAAAGAGAACACACAACCAGAGAGGGCTGGGAAGAAGAATTTTTCAGATAGTATTGTTAATTTGAACACCTGTTCAAACTAACAAAGTGAATAAATTCACAGTAAATTCACCAAAGTGAATAAAAAAATCACTTTGTTATAACTTAATACAGTCAACCATTGAACAATGGGACAGGTTTGCATTTATTATCTATTTTTGCATGAAGATAATTGTTTGTACACACTGTTTTCTTTGCCAAGAATGTTGACAGAAAGGAAAGGATTCTCTGCAGAAACAGTAATCCTAACTTGCATTAAGAAATAACCTTTAAAACACCCCTCTCTCATTTAAATTACAGAAAGGAGGAGAGGTAGTTTAGCTAAAATGATGTAAAATACAGCTTGTGCTGTGGGAATACCAGCTTATTTTGGTATGTTCAGTATTCATACAAGAAGCTATTTTAATTCATATCTGTCTACAAAAATGTGGCTGTGAGAACAGTGCTGACTCATTGTACATCTTATGGCCAATCTGGGCAGACACATCTCTTTCTGAGGGGCACAAATGTCAAGTTTGACAGTGACTGAGGTTTTTTTCTAGCCAGCACCAGCTCTTATTATCAGTAGGCTTTTTCTTTGCCTTTCACCCACAAGGATTTTACTGTCTGGAAACCTACAACTGCCTGTCTTAGGGCATTCTCCACTAGCTGCTTCTCTATTCTAACTGCTCCTTCTGATTATAAAATAAAGATGTTTCAGACTTTATCAAGAGCCCCAAGTGGAAGCTTATATTGAGCCTAACTTTGCAAAATCCTCACAGACCAAAGGAATTCCTTCTTTTGCAGAGAGATACTGCATATTAGATGATGTAAATAGGTTAAAGCTCTTCAGCTTCTCTTCCAGAATACTTTCAGCTGTTAGAAATCTTAGCTACAGTGGTAAATACCTGCATATAGCAGTTTGATGGGACTTTCTATACCAAAACACAAGAAATTAAAGGTAATGACTCAGAAAATGACCAGCATGGTTTTAGGAATTATAATACCTGGTAGTAATTAGACTCATAGATCCACTAGCATGAACTGATTAGCCTTTTTTAGTGGCTATTTATGGCAGAAAGACCAAAGGTATCTGTTGTATAACAGAGGAATATTAGACAAAAATGTTACTACTGTGGAGAACTTCAAAGAAATCCTTTAGCCTCAGTTCACTGAGAACTGACATTAGGGTCATGGTGATTACAAATAGTCCATCCATCTGCCTTTGAAGAACCAAGTGCTTGGAGGATTTGCTTCCCCCAAAAAAAGTGTGAGGACATTTGTGCCTGATTGAACAAATGCAGTGTGGCCTATTATTCAGAGATTATTTCCTTTTCCCTTAGGAAGGACATAATAGCTAGGCAGTCCACGAGGATTTACGAACTTAATAGTAAGATCACAAAGTCTCCCTGACCTACAGATGGGCACATAATTCAGTTTGCACTCACATACCAGCAGCTTCAAGTGTTACCAACACCTGCAAAGCCAGCCCAGCCTGTACACATTCCCCTATCTGGTATTTCTCTGGACTCCCTCTCCCCCCAGGATTTCATCTCCCTGACAGCCCTAAGTTTTCTTTATTTTAACTAGATTTACCTTCTTTATAAATTATGCCATGATCTTTTATCTCATGGCTTGATCCAAATTCTCTTTTTCCATTGATTGTTGACAGCATAGTGAAGGCAAAAACAACCTCCCCTACAAATTGCCTTGTTATGTGACATAGTGCTTTGTTGGGATCAGTGCCCCAGGAGCCTCAGGACACTGAGCAAGGATACAATAGAACTCATCCAACTGACTGCTGCTGGCAGGGATGCAGGTGTGGGTCTGCCTCTCCTTCTCCTTGGCCTTTAGGTCCCACTCACAAAATGATCTTTTTTCCTGACTCCACTGTGAGCTGGTGCACCAAAAAACTGGAAAACAACCTAACAAAAAAGCTGAATGTTTTTCTGCAGTTTCATGCTCTACACTGACTCCTGATGAGTTTGCACAAGAGCTGAGAAAAGGGAGATGGTGGGAGACTGCTGCTGGGGACAGCCCAGAGGTGAGAGCTTTTTGCCATCAGACAGGCTCAGCTAACATTGCACTTAGACTTCAATGCTCAATCCCTTTGGCTTTAGAATAATAAAACCTCACATATTAATAAAGTATGTATTAACAGAGATTTTACAGTGGATTTTATTTGTGATTAAACTATTTTGTTGAACTGTTGCATTAAGCTATTTCACAATGCTCAGGTTTCATTTAAAAGTCCAGCATCTTGTTACATCTTACATATGATGTCTCTAAGATAACTTTCATGGGAGTTTATAGAAGTTGCTAGACTACTGCAAAATAGTTTCTCACACAGATACTCAGGAGTTCTCTGGATAAGCTTCTTAATGCTTATTTATTAACCAAAAGCATGGAAAATACAAAGACAGCAATACTTCCTGTGAAATTTCTGCTGTTTCTGCTTCTAGGCTGGTCAAGGGCAGAGTTTGCCTTACTGATTTCAGAAAGTTTGTTCCCAGCTTCTGCTTTTGTGACCAAGAGGTAAACACTTTTATTATCTTTTACTCTTCTTGCTTCACATGGTCTATACTTTCTCTGTCTTGTGCACAGAAGTCGAGAGAACTGTTGAAAGACAGAAAATGTTTCCAGACGAGTCTGAGGCAGAGAAGGAAATAATAAACATCAAAACCTCTACAATGTCAGTACTATCATTTCATACTGTCACTCCAGACTTCACTGCACTTCCAGGCACTTTTACAACTGTGCTGACTGACAGCATTTCAACTGGTTGTTTATTGGACCTCCAGCTGTTCTGTCAGAGAGTAAGTAGGAAGAAAATGATAAAATTGTATCCAATTTTTTTATACATTAATTATTAATTTTTTTTTCACAGTTAGTATTCTTTTATGGTCTAATCTTACCAGGGTAGAAGTATTTTATTTGCAAGAGAATCACTGCATGGAGAATACAACTATGAAAACACTTTGGTCCTGTAAGTCCTACAGTGGATGTGCTTACGCATTTTGCTGCATGCAGGTGATGGTGTATAAGATGAGATTTGGTGGTAATTCTTCCTCAAACACAAGTCATGCATTTCTACATTTTGCTGTTTTGTAATGCCCTTAAGGAGGCACTGGCAGCTACACAGGTTGTAGGCACAGATCTAAAGGTCACAGATGACAGTTGGATACTTACTACTTTCATCCTCAATTGCAAATTATTGCTTCGCTGCCATTTGTGCCTTTGAAAATATTCCCCTTAAGTGTTTTGCTGAATCAAAGACTGTGTGGGCTAGCTTACTTCATACTGGACAGGGTGAAGTCCATAGCTAAAACCTTTGCAGGGTTAAGAAAGCAACTGTTTTCTAATACACTAGCTATTTTTGTTTGCTCTCTCTAACTTCACTGAAGATACCAAAATGTTACTCTGTTCCAAGAGATGACAGTGATTAAAAGTGGCATGTTAGTGATAGGTAGATGGTTGGACTTGATGATCTTGGAGGTCTCTTCCAACCTTAATGATTCTATGATTCTGTGATACTTACAATCACATTGTTGATGAGGAATCTCAGGGAACAGAAACAGTTTACAGAATTAAAGGAGTCCTAATGTTTGAATAGTCTTGTTAGGGGAATAAAACAGATGTCATATTAGTTGTCAGTGACTAATCTTTGTCAGTTATAAAAACGAGAGGTAGACAATCACTGCAGTGAGCAACAGAGATCCTATTTCTAAGGCAAGATGATAAACTACTGTTCAGAGTACAGAGAGACCCTTCTGCTCTCATTTCCTATTGTTTATCACTCATGTTGCTGAACTTCTTGCTCCAAAGCTTTTAATCTGGTTAGTATTACACAGGATCTTTGCCTAGTCTGCAGAGATATTAACTCTTTCTGGAAAAATCCTGCACAATTTAGTCCTTATTTTGTACAAACCAGAACATACAGATTGTAAAGAATAAATGGCCAACAGCTGAACAGCATTTTACATATTTATGCCCATTCTTGTACTTCAAAGTGTAACTATGTATTTTCAAACTCAAGAAAGCTGTGGAGAAACTAATAGGAAACCATATCACTCTAGTTCCTCAGTGCCTAAGAACCAAGGACATAAAAAGAAAGATCAGGTAATTGTCCCAAAATAATTGTCTCATCAATGCCTTCAATGTGAAAACTTTGAGTTAAAGTGATGAAAATAACACAAAATTATGCACACAAGAAGGTAATGGCATGTAGCAGGGTAAATAGTATCCTTTCACAACCATAACTATAGCAGCATCTGCAGCAAAATTGCTGGTTAACAGGTATGATATTATTTCATAACAACAGACACAAAAAATATTGAACTATTTCTAAATGCCATTCAGCATGTAACTGTACTGAAAACCACAGGATAAAAAGCCAAGAATGTGGTGTTGTCTGTGTCACTAGCTTGAATCTGAGTGCCAGGAGGGGATTCAGCTTCGGATAAAGACACTGTCATCAAGGCATCTTCTGCACATAAGCTAAATATTTATGACCCCCCCGGCAGAAATTTAGTCAAAGGAATCAGAGTTGACTCAACTAATGCTTCTACAGACACCAGCATTTGATCAACTGAATTGCTGCCTCAACTGTGTTGACAAAGAACTACTTTTAGTTGCCTAAAAATACCTCATATTGTTTGGGTGCACTACAACATCCCCCTGGCTTCTGCTCACCCCTCCAAAAGACACAGGTCTTTGTTCAATCCATGCAGAAGACTTAGATACTACAGGGAGCTTCAAATGGTACAAGATGGCCATAGTTAAAGAACTACATTTGTTTCTTATATCTTTAGTAATTGAAATAGCAATCATGTTTTATTCAGCTTAATGTTTGTGCTTCAGTTTGTTCAGACAGATCTTTCTCCATTAACCATAGGAGGGAGTTTGGCATTAGGCATCAAACATTTAGGCATAAGTATCTTCACTGAGAATAAAAGAACAAATAAAATTACAGAAATATTTAAGTCATATTTTATAAGGGCTTATTTGAATGCAATGAGCATTATAAAATGAGTAATTTATTTTATACTACTTCTTGCCAATGCAAGTATATGAATACATAATAGATATAAGACTGATGGAGACATTCCTTGAAGAGCAGCACAATATGAAATCCATATTTCATATTGGAAGAACCAAAAAGAATGAATCATACAGCAGAACTACATTATGTATGAGTCCTCTGAAGGGCATGGACATTACATTCATTGTACACATTTACTTCCTCCTTCCTCTGTTTTATTCATCACACCTTTTAGTCAGAGACAAATTACAAATGATATCAAATCAGTGCTGACATCAGCCTGATTGAGGGGTCTGCATCAGTCATACAGGACAAATGCTCACCTAGCATAACTCAGTGAATGTCTAGCAGAAATGATGCATTGGACTTGATGTTAGATTGCAGCATTAGGCACAGGTATACTCAGTTCAGCCAGGCACAGTCTGAAAATCANCTGATGCAGCAGGTATGGCTTCTCTAGGACTCTAACACGGGTAGGATTTCATTGCTCTGACCAGCTGTATACTCTGGAAACAACACTGAGCCATGCATTTTCTTTTTTGATATTTAACTAATTCTGGATTACAATCATTAGTAACATACAGATATGTACTTTTTATTTTTTTAAGACTATATAATAGCATTCTCCCTTGAACTATTTCTGCTGCTCTGGCACTACAGTGAATTCCTCTGGATGGCCTCTCTAATCCTGATTTTTTTTTTTTATTGTTCATTCTAATAAGGAAAATTATTATGTCCTATTTTACTTTGTGTCATTTCTCCATTACAAAGTCCCAGTTACACAATAGCATTTCTTCATGCCAATATATTTTTCAGATGCAAATAGGTAGATTACAAATGAGAAGCACAAAGGATGTCTTTTGTGAAATGCAAACTTCTCACTGCCTTCTCTTTTTACTAAAGCTATTAGTCTTCCAATTAGCCCAAGAATGACAATTTCTGTGCATAACCATTTTCCATTCTTGTGCATTTCTATTTTTCATTTTTATTTCACTTCACTCACTTGACATTTGTACAGTCACAGGATTTTTTTCTGAAATTCAATGCATATTCTACACTTCTTGCTTTTTGCTTGAAGCTTTCTCAATCCATGGCAGCTATTTTACAAGCAAAAGAGTCAAAGATAGTAACATTACCTTTGCGTATCATGCCTATGTATTTACCAGAAATTCCACATCAGTTCTGCAAATTTCTCTCTGTATGGCAATTGTGAATCCCTCACTTCCCCTCTGCAGCATTTCTTTTCTAATCTAAAACTATAAAACATCTCTAGCAAACTGTAGAGATAGAAAAGAGAACAAGGATAGTATACCATGTTTACAGTTTCTTTTACTTCAGTGTAGCAGGTAAAAAAATCATGATTTATGACCTCATAGTTGTAGCACTGCTTCCCTGTGCTGCATATTGACTGTATTCAAAGCCTAGATGGTGGTAAAAATGGCAATTATTTGTTTGAAAATGAGAAGTGATTGCCTTATTCACTTCTGTCCATTTGTCTTGCTTCATAGACATTCAAGGGTTCTTATCCCATACTGATCACTGGATTATCCTGGTATGTGTTAAGCCTGAACACATGTATGTGCCACTGGCTCTTCAGTCAGAAGCCTAAAGCAGAATTAGATGCTCTGACCAGCTTTTCTGCAGAAAAATGTTAAAACATAGATGTCAGTATTTTAGAAATGAGAGGTCCAAAAAGCCTGCCATTCACTTAGAGTGGAGTATAGCCAAGTTTGAAATCATGTTAGTTCTCAGGTGAGACTATTAGTTTGTGATTTGTTTGTGAGATGATATGTGGACAGGAACATTACATCCTATAGGATTTATTTTGTGTCTTTTGCTGCATACAAGGAATGAGAGAATTGAGGAATATTTCCCTCCTATTTTGTCATCTATCTTTCATCTTTGGAGATAGCAAGTAGTGTTGTCAGCTCTATTAATAACATCACAAATCTTGCTGACATGTGCATTAAAACAATTCTCATGGTCTCTCGTGGCAGTATTCTGAAGTCTTCAAAAGACTTTCCATTTCCCCTAAAATTTAGCAGGACAAAGCCCAATTGACTACAATTATTTATGCTTTTGTGTCTGCTGGTGCCTGGGAGAATGAGAACCAGTAGAGGAATAAAATTAAATAATAATGATGGAAGTATAAACAAAGTGAGAATGGAGACAGGAAAAACAGAGATGGAATATAGTGCAGGGAAGGTCTGGAAAGACATTTTGTTAGGACAAATCTTCAAGCAGTGGAGAAAGTGATTATGTTGCTGAACATACAAACTTGCAGTGACCACTTCATTATCAATGCAATGTAATACAAATCAGTGCTTCAAAACACAATTAATAGGAACATCTTCAGTGACTATACTTTGCCATGATTTTATAACCAGAGGAACTGGGATAGGAGTAGACAGAACCAAGGCTATATTTGGGAAATATCTGGTCTAAACAGACAGAAAAATAGCATCTTATCATTCCTTTATTACAAATTATGGTCTGAAACTCTATGCAATTAAGTGCCTTTCCTGCATTATTTTAATTTTTTAGGGCAAACATTTATTAAGCATTTTGATCAGCCTAACCAAAAACTCAGTGCTCTCTCTCTCTTCTTTGAGCTAAATCCAGTGTAAGGAAACAAGAGAAATTAGAAGAAAATGAGAAAAGGAAAAGAAATTGAAGATAAAAAGCCACACATGAAAGTGAGGGGATCATCAGGCAAGCACTCAGATATTAAATACAAATCATTGTTTATATAAGATGGGATGTTGCCACTTCCAGCCAGTCACACACTTGCACCAGGCACACTCTGGTGATAACTAGAGGGTATGTGGGATGATATTACCAGTGCCAGAACTGCAGCCACTGCTTTAGTGAGGAACCCTGAAAAACTCCTTCCAAAATTGCATTCAATAGGAATTGAAAAAGACTGAAAAGAGCATCACAATACTTTTTGTATCCTGCCTAGCAGAAATTCTGTACGGAGAAAAATCAGAGAACAGCCAAGTGGGCAAATCTATCTAGCAAGCTGGTAGATAGAAAAGTTGGAGCATGCATGAATTCACAAGTTCTCTTTTGTTGACTGCCAGGTATTTTAGTTTTGCCAGATTGTGGGCAGCAAAAACCAATTACACATTGCTGGAAGTATCTATAAACAAAAGGGTCTCTACACCTCTCTGTGTAAAACAACTAGCAGTTGTTCTGTCACCTGATGCCCCTTCCCCAGCAGAGAAGGGAGATCAGGAAAAGGAGATCCACAGGTTGCAATGAAAATGGATTTAATGAAACAGCAAAACTAATGCCAATATAAAGTACATGAAGTTATACTCAGCCCAATGAATGCACAGCAGTCACAATCAACAGGAAAGCAGTTCTTGGGAGCAGAATGACAAGCAAGCCTCTCTAGGGATGAAAAGGAAGAGAAAGATCAGGATGAGAAGGAGCCCAAGCAGAAGCAGCTCACCTCCTCAGTAAACTCTCCCCCTTAACATGAATATGACATTTAGAGTATGGGATATACCTGTGGGCTAACTTGGGTCATCTGCCCCGACTTTCCCCCCTCCCAGCCTGAGCTCCTGGCTGATCCAAAAGTACTAATTGCCTGCCCAGCACAGCTGGTCTAGAATTCTACCCCAGTGAAACCAGGGTATTACCTTCCTAAGAAACTTCGTATCTCTTGAAAACTTAACAGTGTTTGGCATTTGAAAAATCAGAAAATACAGACTCCAGGAGTCATGGTCTAGCTTGATCAATGTAATTCACAGCCTTTCTCCATTATCTGTTACATTTTCTATGTAGCCTTTTTTAGAAGGCTGCTTAGCATTTTCATACCAGCTTTCATTGCTGACCCGTGTAATTGCCTTTATTCTTTCAAGCTACATGAAAATCCATCTTCTGAGCTGTGTGATGACAGAAAGGCAGCTTTGTTTCCCATCATTTCAAACAACCTTTACTAGAAAGAAATCACTAACAGGTATTCTGCGGATTACTGATTCACTCAGCCAAAAAAGAAATGAGAAACACCAACTTTAAACTGCCTCTTTTCCCGTAAAACAGCTTTATTATCAGCTCTGAAATGGATGTGTCTGCACTCGTAATAAAGTTTGATAAAATACAGTCTTATTGACCTGAACAAAGCTTTTGCTGTTCTTCCTGTTCATCATTCATAGTGATATCTGTAGAGAGCATAAGGCTTTTTACATTTTTAAATGAAAGCTCTTTTTACAGATAACCTATCAACACTCCAGCTATCTGCATGGCTTGTCCATATAGTCACATTATTTTAATATATTCAAGCTATTTGCATATTGACTTATTTGATATGAAAGACAAGGTCTTCCATCATTTGCTCTGAACAATTTCTTCTGCTCTTTGCAGGTAGGAAAACATCAACAAAGAAGAACATTCCTAGAGACAGGCAACTGCATGAATTCAGTGCAGCAGGGTCCTTGAAACAAGCATCCTGGATTGCCTATCAATTTGCTGGGGATTCACCAGATACCAGAAGAGCTGTTATATTTAGTTACTTATCTGCTTTTTTCTGCAGTGCAGGACTTGCAAAGATGTCTTTCCTTCTGAGGCTTAGCACATTAAATATCACCTGATCTTCAGATGTTTGAGGGTGTAAGCCTCTTGCATAGAATAAATGTCTTATCTAAAAATACTATTACATTTCTGCACAGTCCTTCATTTTGTGTTGCCCTACTTTGTATACAAATTAAGGCACAAAGAAAAGCTAAAGGTCTGTCTTCACACTGAGGGAAGAAAACTCCAAGCTTAAATCCTCTGACATTCCTACTCAAAATCACCCCAGTATGTTTAAACATTGCATTGAAGAGAAAGTGGCAGAAGGTATCCTTCAAAGACTGAGAGGGAAAACAGAAGAAACGAAAGCTGGAATGTTATGCTGAAGAACAGATATAACAGCATGGACTGAAGCTGTAGTATCTCATCAAATATTCACTTTAATTCTGTGAGTTTTAAACAAGGCCTTTAACCCAAGATTCCTCTATGATTCTATCTCCTGCAGTGTATATCCACTGAATCTTCTAAATTACTATTCCCTAACATTTGAGGAAACTGATGGATTGCTAAAATAAGATTAGTGTAGTAAATTAAAGGAGAAGTACCAAGTACCACCACAGGCTGTATTGAATACTGCTGTGGATCAGCAATAACAAAGCACTGGCCAACAACCTCCTTCTTGCTTATGTTAAATGAATAGCTCAACTATGAGGCAGTGAGCCATTTAAACAGCTATCCAGTGCAGTCCTTTCCTTTGCAAGTCACAAAAGCTTTGTGTTACCCATATCTGAAAAGAATTCCCAACAACATCTCCTCTTAACACCACAAGTTTGAGCTGGATCCTCACATATACACAATACCTGATACTGTGCTGTGAAGGCATTGCCTGCAAGTTGTCCATAGCTGCCATTCTGCTTCACCTAAAGCATGCTCTAGGAAGGAGCCTTTTCCCTCCATACCTGCAATTTTCTCTGTTTTCATAATGGTGCTTATTTCCATTTTATTTACAGCTAAATTTGTATCTTAAAGTTGTGTCCATTGGGCAGTGGAAGAGGAGACCATGGAGCCAGGCGGAATGCTCTGAAGCTGTAGGATGGATCTCTGACTGCATTGCTGAAGTTGACTGGGAAATATTCTGGGCCATCTCAGCAATGCAAAAAAGACAGGGTTAAGGTGAAGTATCATTCTTTAAGATACAGCAGTGATGTCTTATGTATGGCTAGGCTTCATGAACGAAGCNTGATGTCTTACATGTTAAAGAAATGAGGACTTATTTCCTTTCCAGTCTACCATTTGTTCTTTCCTTCAATAGATCTGGACCTAGTCACAGTGCTAATAAGCACTTTTTCACTCCAAGATGAGGACAGCATTAAAAATATTTAGGAGCTCCATTCCTATGATTTCAATGGTTTGCTGCATTGAGGGCAACCAGACTTTGAGAGGGAAGGAGAGAAAGGAATGGAAAGGATAAAGAAAGTTCTGTGCTTCTGAGGAGCTGTAGAAAAGACAATTACTTCTCCAGATGCTGTTTATAAAGATGCTGTTTATAGAATCTGGGACAAAATAATGTTGCGAAAATCTTACATAGACCACAATCCTCCAGTTCCAGAATGCGTGGTCTTTCCAATTAAATGTCTTGGTGAATCATAAATTAATTGAAAATATGAAACTAGCAACACATCCCTAAAAATTACAGTTATATTGCAGACATCCCCAGTCTAGGACAAATACAGTAATTCAATGAATTGCCATTATTCTACCAACTTTCTCTTTCAACATTCCTCTTTGCAGTAAAACACAGCAGAGAATTTATTTTTCAAATCACTTTCTTTTTATTTTTATTCCAATTTGTGGCATGTCCTTGGCCCATTCATACTGCAAACCATGAATATTTATCTCTTCACTATGTATATTTCTCATTGATTTGTGGAAATAGAATGTACACCTCAAGGTATGTTTCTCAGAACAAAATGACTAACATGGTGCTGGAGGAAGCAGAGTTTTGTTTTGGTTTGCTTTTTTCCTTGAAGTCAGAGCTAATTTCTTCCAGATGTTTGTTATACTAATGAAGGGGAAAAAAAAAAAAAAAAGCTCAGTAAAAGAAAATAAAACCAATTTACATTTTACCTGTCATTGCATTGAAACAATTTCAACAACTGCTACACTCTTTATGAAGGCAATAAATTCCACTTTAGCACTTTTATAATCACTTAAGCCAGAGGCAAAGTGTGTGCAAAACGTGAGGAAATTATGCTGTAAAACAATCTGTCAGGTCTGCAAAGATACCTTGGCCACTCCAGTGCTACTTTTCTCTAATTCCCATTCCCTTTTCCATCCTCTACCTCAACAGGTAAACTGCATAGAATAAAGAGAATGCATGCTGCCAATACTGGCTAAAATTTTCAGGATGGAGTTACATAATAATATTTTATTTCCAAGAGGAGGTGTAAAGGTTACCTTTAAAAAGCCTAAAATAGGCACGTAGTTCAAATGCTATTTAAAAATATGATGGAAAATGCATTTTTATATAAAATTCTACAGTAAAACAAAAGACAAATTCTGTAGGGACATACTAATTTTGTAGTAATCATGAAATACTGTGATTAATCAGTTCTTGGTTCTCTAAGAGTGTCACAACTCTAGCATTGATTTGAATGGTGCTACTCATAACTGACAGTGGAGTGTATAAAAGAATAAGAATGACATCCAGCAATATGTAATTTTTATGTTCCATTGAATTGCATCAGTGTCTATCAGGCTTTACAACTGTAGAGACTTATTTTATTGCATTATTTTAATGTAAAATGAGAGTGTCCACAGGCAGTGCTTTCACACATTCTACAGGTTCCTAAATCTGGCCAAGAATTTACATCTACAATATCCTTCAATCTACTTAATTAGGAAGCAAAGAAAGCACATCTGTAGGATGCAATGATAAGTGTCTTTATAGATGGAAAGCTTTTAAGAATTAGAATAATGATAAGAGGAATATCCTCACACTAAAGCTTAGGATACCTCAGGGCAAGTGAAACACACTAAGTAGGTACTTATGGCAATTATGTTTAAAATAAACTTCTGGTAAGAATCAGCAGTGGTCTATCAGATCATCCTCTTGGAGCCTTTGTGATAACTAGAAAGATGAATCTATTGCAAATGATAATGCCTAGCACTGCAGATTTACAATTAACCTACAGCTATAAACAGCTTATATCAGTCAATAATTTGATGATGTAAGGGGTATTACAGATATCAACAGTTCACAGAACAAAAGTTTATTTACTACTTAATATACTTATTGATTAGACTTGTTTAACTAGAAGCAATCTTACTGAACTCTGCAAGAAGAGCAATAGGTAGGACTGTGGGACATCTGCTTGTTCAGAGGCATCAGCTAATATCTTGAAAACTGAATTGAAAATATATGTAGATGCTAAACATGAAAAGATGAGTTTATGAGAAACACAAGAAATGACTGTTTCCAAGGTTTGGGAGGGGTTTAGTTTTTCACTTCAGAGCCAAATAATTGAGTGCATTCTGTAATGCAAGTGACCCCACATGGAGGAACAGATACAAAAGCATAAGCAAAGCCTCCCTGGATGTGCATCAAAACTGCTTAAAACCTACCTCTCAGACCTATGTGTTAAAACCCACCTCAAAAACTCACTGAAAACAGGGAGCTAAAAGCTGACAAGTGTGAACCAAGTATACTGCACATTTCGAGACACCAGCCTTTCTTGATGGACCAGACAGGCTCTCGTTAGCTTTTAGATCCCTTTGTGGATGACACCTTTTGGGAGATGAACCCATTTTAGAGGAATAACTCCTGTGGGGTACTAGCTGTCCCAGGGAGAAAAGGAGAACATACAGAATCTATCCCAAGACTACCTAGTTTTCAACTCATGCCCTGAGGTAAGAAACCTATTTTTATACTTGAATGACAAAAATCAGCACTTCTGAGACACCCAGTGCCCATCTAAAGCATCAAATGCATTCATGTAGGAGCCAGGATAGGGGAGCCACAGTTCTGTAACCCAGGCAATGAGATATGAAACCTGTCTTTCTCTATCTGAATCTTCATCTTCAGTTGAAAGTTTGACATTTTTGTGTGATTCCTGTCATTCTATAAAGTGCAATACAATTCCACCTACAAAGATGCCTAGAAATGCATCTAAAAGTAACGAGAGAGACTTGTCTGCTGTGCTGGCAGTGTTTTCAAATACTTGATCATAAGGTGTTCATTTTCAGGGGAAAGAAAAATGCTTAGTGGATTTCTTTAAAATCAAACCAAATCTTTGGTGGAGATAGCAGCAGGAAGTAAGCTACCAAACCACAACTCTTTCAATGAACATATTCAGCCTTCTGCGTAATTTCAGCTTAATTAAATAAATACTGCAAAGTAAAATGCAGAGTTTATTATAGGACTTGATTTTACAAACTTCATATTAAATGTCAACTGCAGTGAAAGGATACTTCTTAATGTTGTTTTGCTTCTGCAGAACTGGCCAAAAGCCAAATGTGAATGGATATGCTTTATATGTAAAACTTATCATGCAGTTCTAATTAAAATCTACTGAAGCTTTCAGCTTCATTTAAAAGAGTTAATCTTCTGAATACTTCTTATTTTCATTCGGTTGCATTTTATCTAAGGAAAAAAATATCACACTTAAATTAAATAAGATGGTCTAATTTTAAAAACTTTAGGAAATGAACCCCAAAATTTAGTTTCTGATGGACACAAATCTATGCATTTTTGAGAGGATTCTTTGGTGATGGAAGCTTTGCCTTTTGTAAATAGGAGGTGGAAAAAAAATTTAAAAAAACATTTCAAAAAAGTCAGTATTTCATTATTTTTTTCTTATTGATAGATTGTGTATGGTTTTACATGAGAGTACATCTTGCTGGGTTAAATACTGAAGGTAACTAAGTTGACCACACATATAAAGTAACTAAGTTTGCTTCTATCTCTATTAATTTAAAATGCTATTAAGTATGTGCCACTGCTAAAGTGGTTAACTGTGGGTAGCTTTTACAATCTCATCATTCTACTAGGTGACCAATAACTGTCGAGATAGCAAATATAAAGAGGATTTTAGACCATTTTTATAAAGTCTTGTATCTATGTTACATCTGTATTATATATAGATAACACACATCTATTATTGTATATAGTTTATGTTACGATGAGTAGTTACCAATAATAGAATGAACAAACAGAATAGTAGTATTAGGATGATAACAATGAAGGCAAATACAGATATAAATTTAGATTCTACAGCTGTAGAGAAATATAGATAGTATGGAAACAGTATTTTTTGAGTGAATGCGAAAATAGTGAACTGGTCAAACATGACAGCTGAACTATCCTCCTTTGCCTCTGCAGCTCACCATCTGGCCTGTGGCTGACTCACTGACAAATGGCACCCAGCTCAAGGGCCCAGCCACACCATGAGAGCTAGAGAACCCTTCTGAAGAGCTCATAGCTGAGGTTACTCTCCTTTGGGAATCTAGCACATAGTTTACAGATACTTTAGGATTTACTGGGTAAAAAGAATCCCTCAAAACTGCTTTGTTTCACCTATAGCTGAGTAGGACACCCTGATGGGCTGGTGCCATGTGTTCAAGCTGGAAGCTCTCGGTTTGGCTAGACCCAAGCAAAAATCTCTGTGTGATGACTGAAGCATTTCCAAACTCTGAAGTACCACTGCATGCTATAGTGCTTCTCCTCAGCAGCACTGTCATCAGGAATACAAAGCACAGGATACAAAATATTCACTGTGTTGGATTTCTATGGGATTGCAAAAGAAATGTAAGAGATGAGGCTTAATCTGCAAGGCATTTCATGTCCTGGAAGAGCTGTTCCACTGCCTGGCAAAGTAAAGACTTTGTAAAATGTCTAAGGAATGAGTTAAAGCAGCTATGGCATTGTAGTTTCAAAAGAGGTTACGCCAGTCTGAGTCTTAATGGAACTTCTCCTTGAGGATGATCTTGTTTAAATGTATATTAAAGCTGCAGTTAGGTTTTAGTGAGTGGCCTGTGAAGCTTGCTGATCTAAGACTGAGAGTCCTTACTAACCAAAGAAAATTCCAGAATACCATGCAGAAAGAACTGAGTAATCTTGCAGAATGGAGAAATAGGAAAGGGAATAAACGTGAAGTGATAATAAGCACTTCTGCTATAAGAATTAGAAATGACTGAAGAGTCATGGCTGTTGAAGTATTAATATAGTATAATGCTAAGATATGTAAATATGATCTTTGAATGCATCTGTAAGTTCCTTCCAGCAGATATGAAGTAAATGACCTCTTCTCCTCCTTCTCCCTCCCACCACTTTACTCTGGCCTTCCATTTTAAAAAAGTTGGATTCAAACTGAGAGAAGTTCAAAGAGAGCTATATGAAAAGGCTGTAAGGGAATATGCCTAAAGGCTATAAGTAAATCCTAATGTTAAATACTAAAGTGGTAAAGAGGTCCTTTAAAAGATAATGTCACAGAAATATATATATATATATATATATATATATATATTATGATTATGCACACATGTAGGCTGGAAATCAGAAGAATGTGCCTTAAAGCAGAAGGTTCTTAAACAGTTTTCATAAGCAAGCAGTGGAACTGAATCCTAATCCCTTTTAACATTTGTAAAGATTACTGCTTTTGGCTGCTTGTCATATCAAAAGATTGGACTCAATGACCTGGGAAGTGCCTTCTTACCCCACTGAGTTTGTACAGTGTCTAAACTACAGCCTTAACATTGGTGATGATTAGCTGTATTCTTCTAGCATAATTGCACTGTGCAATCCATTCATAGGTCAGCTTTCTCACAATAAGGAGTCTGTGGCATCAACAGTCAAGGGTATAATGAGTTTCTCCAGGATCTACAACCTGAATCAACTCTCCTAAGTTCTTACTCATTGGGTATTTTGGGTAAGATTGCCTCATCTGCTTAAAAAAATAAAATAAAATAAAATTCTCAGAGGTTTTAGTGTCTACACAGCTATACAACATTGCCACCACACTCCAGAAAGTCTTAGTCCTGCACTGTGAAGACAAAAGCCAAACCAGAGTTTCAGGGTATAGCATTTCACCTTAGCACAGACAACAGAATTTCTGCAATGCTATTTATTTGCAATAGAAACAGCTTTTATTTGCTCAATAACTTTGGATCAAACTGGCTCTGTTTACAGCTAAACATCTTGCCTTTTTTCCCTCTGGCTAATGATTTTTTCATCTTTGCCATTAAAAATGAAACTCAAATGTTTATTTCTAGCTGGGCTGCTACTTACAGGACTATTTTTGAGAAAATCCTTCTTCACCTATGTCTGGAGTCCCAAAGGAATTATGCCTTTTAATAAAAATAGGGAGGGTTATGTTTTGAACATCTCTGATTTTCTACTCCAGCTGAAGTCAGCTAGGGCTGTGGGGGTTTGGAGGCTTTGGCAAATCAAGCCCTTACACAAGAGCTCTGTTAATGCTGGTGAGTCAGAAGGGAACTCATACCACACTCCCACATCTGCATCAGCTCCCTGCTTCTATCTGCAGGATGTAGAACACATTTGATTTTTTGTCACTGCATTCAAATGTGACTGAATAAAGAGCAGATCTGCTGAATACGAAGGTGAATTTTTACATACTACCTTTTCAGAGCTGAATAAAGGTCAAAACCTGTTTGACTTACATTGCAAGAAATTAATTCAAAGGAGATCATTTAGGATAGAATTCAGCCCCAGGCTTCTGTGAGATTACAATTACAGATGGCTTTTTCAGAAACAAAAGAACACTCTGCAATGTCCTTCACATACATCTTATAAAACTGTTCTAATCTGAACCCAAATGTAATTAATGTTAGACATTAAATAGTTACTATAGAGGAATCACAGAAATCACAATGCCATCATAACTGGGCTAGAATAAATAAATCAACTTGAGATGAGATTAAAAGCTACATATAGAGGAATCACAAAAAATCATAATGCCATCATAACTGGGCTAAAACAAATTAACCCACCAGCTGCATATACAGCTGGATAACTTTCATGGACTAATCCCAATTATAGAGAGTTTCAGGAATACAACCAATGAGGCTTTGTACAAAAATCATACTAAAGAGATACGATGGTCACCAAACATCTAGCATAAACCTCAGGATTTTCTCGTTTGAACTGATTGGTTTCAGCCCAAATGGACCATTCCAAAACCTGCACACATAAAGGACTGGTAAAATCCTCATTCCCTGAGAACTGTCTCCACTGGTAGCACACACACACACACACACGAACACTCATGCTGTGGTGGCTTGAATCCAGCCTGTGAATGATGTATAACAGAAGGAGCAATCAAACTCCTCTAAAATCATTAAAGTCACATTTTGATTGTTCATTTGCAGCACAATACCCCTGTGACCAATAATTCTGATTACTGTGAACACATAACAGTAATACAGTGAGATTGGGTCAAAATGAATGTATACTGAGCTACTTCAATTAGTCAGTGCAATACCAAAACTAACAGATGTTCCACACTGTAATGCAGTATTGCAGAACAAGAGTATGACACAGCTACATTGATTTTATCTTCACTACCTTTTCTATGTGGCAGCAGGCTACAGGCAGTATATAAGACCAAATGTAATTATGAGTCTTTAGAGTTAGCAGCTGGACAAGGCAGAAAGTATTAGTAAGATCTCCTGGCCTTAGGAGACCATCATGTGGAAGAAAACCAATTATTATAAAGTTTGGATGGTTTCCCAGATCCACTGCAAAAATTGATAAACACTTAAGAATTTTTCAACCAAAAGAGGACAGGTGTCAGAGGAAAGAGGAGACCTATTATGGCACTTATACTGTATTTTACAGCAGTGTGTCTTCACACCAGTGAATTAACCCAAAGACATGGCCTTATTCAATGTCTGCTGATGTATATTAACTCATCAATTCCAAGGTCAGAGGCAATCTCTGCAAACACAGAGTCCAACCTCCTGTTGAGCACAAGATATAGGATGCCCTGGATGCAGTGCAACCTGTTAATAATCCCAGCTATAGAGAACCCAGTTTTAACATTTGCTAATTGTGCCTGCTTGGAAAACATCCATAGGTTTCTTCTGATCTGAGTTTCTCTCATTTTAATATTCTTGCCCCTAGATCTTGCCAATAATTTTGATTTCATTTCAAACTTTTGCTTTTCATGGAAGTACTTTAGATTGCTAACAAGCCACCTTTTAATCTTGATAAACGATTAATTGTTTGATACATTTAAATAAATTAAATGTCATTAAGCTGCTAGAGTTATGCTCTGGATGGGTTTATTCTCCATATGGGATAATCCCAAGGATTATCATGAAACCTTTCTACATTCCTCATGTGTCTGTAGCACCAGATCTGAGCACAGCACTCTAGAGCAGTAATATTCAAAGGTGACATAATTTCCTTATTTCTATACAAACACTTACAGCAATAACATCACATTTCATGCTCATCTGAGCTTTACAGTCAAGGCCTCTTGGAACAGAAAAGATTGCCTCCTTTATTGGAAATAACATCCTTTCACACTAGACCTATGGCTTTATCTTAGCCTATGTAAATTCAGTTGGTTGTTTGCACCTAGCTTGTGAGACAGTCTTGACCACCTTGTATCAAAGACTTCCCTTTTTATTATTCACTACACTCACATTTTTGATCTGCAGCTTTATCAGTATTGTTGTGTATTTTCTTCCAAGCACTGAAAAATAACATTAAATATAATAGAGTCAAATACTGATCCCCGTGGAGCTCACTGGCAAACATCTGAAGAATGATGATTCTTCATTTACAGTAATATTTTAATACCTTTCAGTTGCCCAGGTTTTAATCAATTCATATGTGCCATGTTGATTTTATTTCTTAATCAACATGCCATGTGCTACCAAATGAAATGCCTTATAGAAGACTGTGTTCCATCAATTTTATTAGCTTTATAAACAGACCAGGATTGCTGTACCCTCTGTTTCATTATTTTGCCTGAGATCATTATCAGGCTGACAAATCTATAATTACATATTTTTGTTGTTTATATTGAGACAGAATTGGATCACCTGCTTCCTTCTAAGATTTCCAAAATGCTTTCAGTATTGAAAACCAAGTCTAACAACTTGAGATCATCAGCCAGCTGTTAACTGTCAGGTGCAAATTACCCAGACTTGTTTATTTTTAACTGTTTGCTTTTATTAGTCCTTGTTTAACATATACCTACATCTTCTGAATTGTAAGATTTTTATCCTTGTATGATCTGAAATTCAAGGCTACAGACTGCAGTGTTGATATGGAACTGTACAGTAGGGCAACTTCTTCCTTATCACAAGATACAGAACATGTCACAGATGTAGTCCTGAAGGGCACATACCCCTTCTGACAGCCATCAGTATGCTCTGATATTCCCTATTATCTCCTTTTTCCTAAAGCAACAACTGTACCATTTTCTTTAATAAATATTCTGCCTCTGTAATGTTATTATTTAAATAATCATCTTAGTTTAGACCAGTATTAGACCAGAAATCTCATCATAATTTGCATCAAAACATCTTTCTTATTGTCTTGACATTTCCTAGCCCCTTTTTGTCCTTCAGCTTTTTCCATTTTTCTTCTATGTGTCAGTTTTCTTTGTAATACATATGAACAGACCAAATCCATCTTTTTAAAATGCACCACTGAAACACAATGATGAGTGAGGTACACATTCAGTTCAGTTTAGTCTATTCTAAAATGTATCAGAAAATACATTGACTGAGATAGAAGTTGATTGTTCTCATTATAATAACCATATCATCTCTGATCTGCATTAACTGTGGGTAACAATTACTTTTCTTTAAAATATAAGGAAGTGAGTATATTAATACAGCACCTAAAATCATTTTCACTTTTAAATGTCACCATTTGCAATGAAATTTTGCCTTCCAAAAATTATTTTTATCAAATAAAAACATTAAAGCCAACTTATCAATTCAAAATATGGTCAAAATCTGTCAATTATGCCAGAAAAAATACTTTTGCAATCTGAAATGAATATTCAGAAAGTTGTGGCTGTTTATTTCACCTCAAATAGACATGTATACACTCACACAAACAGGATCAAGCCTAGAGCCATTGCAATAAATTAGTCTTAAATCCAGACCTTGTAGTGGAGTCTTTTATTCTTGTGACTTACTGCTTAAAATAGCTGGACTCCATAGGAATGGAAGGCTCTGCCAAGTGAGAACTTACTACAGCATCAAACCCATCATTTGCAATCTCAGTCCTTCATTTACAATTCATCCTTATCACTGCAGTAATTTTCTTCATACTCTCTTTCTTTTTATAAAAAAAAAGAGAGTACAGTTCTTGGTATAAGTCTTGATCAGTTCTGTTTGTCAAAGGCCTTAAGGAATCTAGGAGAAGTTTCTTCAAACAGAGCTTTAAAACTTCATGATTCCTTAGAGACTGTAAAATATCTAACCTGTTCAATATTAACAATTATTTTGTGCAGTTTGTAGCCTTTTTGTCTCCTGTTCTCTGAATATCCCCTGTGAACCACACATGGGCACTGCTTACAGTGTGAGCTGGCTCTCAGTCTCAGCTCTTCAGCCCTGGATAAGTTCACACAGCAGCTGACAGCACCACTGAAATGCTACACAACTTCAGCCCACTCATGCCAAGCAGTTTCTACAGGATTCGATTGTTGCTTTTAGCACAGCCATATTAAGGTCATCTCCATATCCATGAGCAGCTTTTCCTAACCTCCTGCTCCCAAGGAGCTCTAGGAGAAGCTGCCATTCTGAGCAGCGTTTCGCTGCTCCTCTGAGCTGTAGGCATGCAACCACACTCACCTGCTGGCTCCAGGGGAGTGGAAAGTAATTCACCTCTCTTTTGGCAGAACTGTAGAAAACTCTCTTCTGCTTCCCTGCCAGTGTTCCCAGGCCCTCACAACTCCAGAAAAGAAAAGACAGAGAGGGATTAGTGCAACCAAGCTATACACAAGCCCTGATGATTCTCCTTAAGTCCTCCTCACAAGTGAAAAGGACAGAGGCATAGCTGCATCAGGGCTGGGATGTAATGCAGCTGAAGTGGTGTTATACCTAGCTTTCCTTTTTCCCTTCATTGGCTGACTATAACTTTGTAACAGAACACGAGCCAAGACTCCCTGCAAATGTGTAAGTAGTCTTTGCTGAGGAATCAGGAATGGTAAATGCAGCTCAAGCAGTGCAGTCTATCAATTATCATGATCAATGTGATGAATGTAACGGCACAAGACAAGAGAGAAGCGAACACTAGGCTTCTACAGAAAATAAAGGTTCCCCAAATTTTCCCCAAACCTGTTTTAAAACAGCATTTAAAAAGAAACTAAAAACATATTTCAAATTTCCATCTTGTAAACGTAGTTATGATAAAAGTAGAGAGCTCACTGGTGACAGGGATGTGATTGCCATCAGAGGGGTTGGGTTCAATACTGGGTTTGTATATACTTAATTTTATTGTTACTATTTTCATTGAAGTAGCTTTTGATTTCTTTTACAATCCATGACTCACTCTCCCTTATTCCCTTTCTCTTCTCTTTGGGAAGGGAGAGAGGTTAATAGAGAGCATCTGTCACTCGTTTAGTGGCTGGCCCTGCCACAAGTTCCTCTTCAGAGTCCTATAGTAAAAATGAGTATATTTTCTAAATATGCAATACATTACACCTGCATACGTACATATTTTTTGATTTATGTGGTGCCATAGATAAAAATTCTTTAATCTAAAGAAGCACATAGCAGAAAATCTTAAAAGTGCAGAAAGCACAGAATTAATTAACTCAAATTAGAAAGTGGGTTGATACTGGCAACGACTTTTAAAACTATTAGTCTTGGCAAGTTGTTTTTTGTGTTTGCTTTCTTTAAGTAGTGACTGAAGAAAAAAATAAATCATCAGGTGGAGATTTGTTGCAATCCTCCACTGTTAAATTTTTAGATGGGTTTTTGTTTGTTGTAACTCATTCAGAGCTCTTTAAAACAAGTATCTTTCAAATATGTATTATTTTTGCTGTTATTGGGGTTTGAGATGTTTTCACTGTGTAGTTTTGAACAGAAATGGTGTTTTTAATGTTTAAGTGGGAAAAAAATACGTCGTCCCTTATTGTTTTTGCCATTTTGGATAAAATATAAAAAAAACCCAACTGAATAACACTACTTTTGGAGATAAAAATGACTTTGGTTAAAACTCCAAACTAGCTGGAAACATCCTCAGTGAATAACAGTCTGCCTCTCTAAAGTAATTGGTTTTGACTGGGTAGGGTTATTTGTACTTGAAAATTTCATAGCAGGCAGTGCCTTTTAAAAACATAACTTACAGTTGTATACCAAAGGAAAATTTGCAGCAATAGGAATACATTTGAAGTGTTTTTCTTCTGACAGTCGCTATTTTAAGGTGCTAAAATCTAGGTCTAGCATGAGTTATTTGTATATGAGTTATTCTGTGACTCCTGCCATCCTTCCTTTAGGTTCACATTCTGATCTCCTGATTCATTATGAGTGCTATATTTTCATCTAGTAGTCAATCTAAGTTAGAAACAGTAAAATCCTATCCTAGTTAGATGTCACCCATGTACCTGCCTATGAGTAGTGTTGATGACTAGCACCATACCTCTATCTCATTAACTGCTCTCCAGGGATGTCTGATGGGCAACTTCAATGGGAGAGCAGACAAGCAGAAATTTCTCTTAATTATTCCTCAATGATCCACAAATTGCCTGCTGGCTATTCTGAAATGGAAAGGTAGACACTTGAGGGTTGATCACTCAAAGTGTTTTGAAGGAAGTTTTCAAAGAAATGAGAGGAAGAAATATCCCTCTTTCCATCTCAGGAAAACTGAAATAATGAACTTCGAAGAGTATAGAAGTAAGCAATAGTTGCTCCTTTTGTATCCTTTCATTCTTCCATCTGTCTACAACACTCTTCACACATCCACAAGCACACTCAACAATTTACCCAGACACCTCATTCACCATCTAACTCCATCACTTCAGCATTTCACCTTTGCAATTCAGCTTTTCACTCTTTTATCTCACTTTTTTTCTGCCTCATCTATTAGAAATCTTACCCTGCTAACACCTGATTCAGAATGGAAAAAAACCAACCCATTGTGTCTATCCCATCAGATATCACAGTCATCCTGCTAAAAATGTGAATGTCTCCTGGCTAAGAGAGAGAGAATTGGAACAAAAGCACCCTCTCCTTACAGCCCTATTTCTCTCTACATCCTTAAAAGTATATTTCCCTCCTACTCAGCAATTAAAACTATACCTCTGCCTTTTGTCTGGGAGTGTGGGCAGGTGCAATTGTAATAGGGTTTTACTACCATGGCACATTTTTTGTTACCCCTTCACCTTGGAGGACAGGTCTTTTTCACACCTCAAAAACAGCTAAGGGGATACAGGTCATAGACTCACAGACAAAGCAAAAGGAGGAATGGAGTTAGGAGGCTATTTATATCAAAAGCAAGAGATTTCACAGTCCATATTAATTTAACTTTTAAAACTGTGGTGGGAAATGAGACAGTATTCCCTTCATAAAATCATCTTCAAAGGATAAGACAGCATGTAACTGAAATCCTGGAGCAGAGCTCCATGCAGCATTAAATCCTGCCTCATGTCAGACTCATAAGAGCTGAAGATGGTTGCCCCCAGCCTGAGAGTTACTCCTGGCACCTTTGCTGGGCCTCTGGGTATCTCTGCAGCAGATGACAACACTCAACTCTTCCCAGGCATCCAAGAACTAGCTGCAAAAACTGTAGAGCCTCCCACTGCATGCAGAGTATGTTTAACACACACTGTTTGAGCTTGTAGTTGGGTACTGATCTTCAAATTCAAGAGAACTTTAACATCTGGTATTTCTTGTGGCTTTTTATTCAGAAGTTTTCTTATTTTTTTTAATGTTTCCTACTGATCTGAGACTCTGCTGTTGTTCCCTGCAGTGAAACTGCAGGATAAAGATGTGCCATTTTTGGCTTTTTGTGATTCCTGTGCTGCAGTAACTTTCCTAATGCCTTTACCTTTTGTTTTCTTGTCTGACATTTACCTATATCACCCTTTATTTGCTGCCCAGGAGTCCAATTAATTTTCAAAAGTTACTTATCATTTCTGTGCAATAATTTCAAGTCTGTATGAAATAGCACATCCTTGATTTTAAACAAGTTTAAGCATGCAGGTATAATTACTAATGCGCACACTGCACTTCTCAATGTGAAAATGATCATCCTCCATTTGCATCTGCAATTATCCATTCTGCAGCTCCCATCTGCAGGTGAAAGTTTCACAGGCCACAGTGCTAATTTCCTCTGCAAATTAGACTACACTTGCATGTTCCACATGCAATTACTTGCTTAAGACACCTAAAAATCAAGACCTAAAATAACTATTTGCAATAAAAGTGACAATCAAAGGCATCAGTCTGAGGAATTTCTAACCAGGATGTAAGGTGGTAAAATCTCCTGGCATATTACTATTGCATTTAGCAGCTTTACCATAGCTGCTGCCTCTACAAGTGAATAATGAAACACTTGGCAGCAAATCTCTGGATGGATTAGCACATTTGGAGCAAGAGTAGCTGATAAATGGAAGGCTTTGGTGCAAGGTTTGACTTTGTGAAAGCAGTTGCGGTTATGTCATGTGAAAGAAGCAAGATGAGAGCATACATTCATTTACAAGGAGAGAACTTTAACCTGTTGCTGAGTTGTGGAAAAGGTAAAGTTGTGTTTAAAGCACTGCAGAAAATGTTGATGGGCTTTGGCTGGCTTAAAATTGTGGGGTTTAGGTGACTGACTCTTCATTGTTCAAGATGTCTATATGGCAAATTTAAGTCTCAGAAAAAAGATCAATGACATGGATGCTAAAAACAAGAAGTGGGTGAGGTGAAATAACAGTTTTCATCCTCATTCAGAGGAATTTTTATTCAGAAAAGAACGTCTTCATCAGGACCTGCAAAAGCAGCAAGTGTGAAGTAAAAGGATTAACAGAGATGCCTTTGTGCTTTGCAAAGGAGTGAGAGTTTCTCTCCCAGGTGAACCTAGCAGAGAACTTAGCTTCTTTCATTAAAATCCAGAGCTAATTTGGGATTTGGGATATGTCTGGGTCCATTCAGGTATAACAACCCGACCAAATTGTTATCCCATTTGTGAGTGTGAGAATTCCTGCCTTACAGGTAAGTCTCTTGTACAGCATTTTGTACTGAGCATTTGTATTTAAGTCAGATTATAATGTGCATTGCTATGCTCTCTTTTCCATAATAACAGTCACTGACTTTCCAGAACTTCATGACTCTTCTTTTTTAGTGGACAGAATGGTGTATGTTTTTGCTGACACCAAATTTACCTTTATAAAAATGTTTTAAATTTTGTATTGCAAGAGGACATCCCTCTGGCTCATTCTTTGGAATATTGAGAAGCATATTTTGGAGATGGTAATCTTCATTCACTATCACTTTCTATAAATGACTTTAAAGACTTTTTATGCATTATTTAAGATGCAAAGAAATACAATTGTTTAAAGGATAAGGTATGCAAAAAGTCTCTGCTTCCAGTGACATTGTATTAGCAGCCTAGAAACACAGAGCTTTATGAAAGGACAGCAGTGCAAGGGAATGTGTAAGGGCATCAGAAATTAATCTTCTAAACTGTTCAGTTGTTAAAATAATCCCTGGCACAATTTTGGCTCAGACCAACTATGATAGTCCTAAGCAGCCCTTAGACATAACTTGGAATAAGCAGAGACTCTGCTCAGTGGTGTGGGTGCTGGCCACCCCCAGATAGCCTCTGAGCTACTCAACAAGCCTCACTTACCACAGACAGAGCCTAAGTGGCTGCATCTCCTGAAAATTGACTTAAAGTTATAGAGTAGCAGTGCTTTAAGAGCAGTCTAAGGGTATAAGAGAGACAAGGTTTACAAGGAGAGGCAGCTTTTTCTATCACACTGATTCATGCAATGGTTGGGGGGGGAAAAGAGGATAACTTTGGGTCTCAGAATAATGTAAAATAAGCAATTTTGAATGACCAGTAACAAAAGGGCAAAAAAACCCAGCAAACAAAATAAAACACCCCAACGCTTAAGAAGAAACATAGGAAAGAAAAAACCCAAAATTAACATAAGTTCATCTATTGATAGTCTGTTCTTGACTATTCTGGTTCCTTACACTGTACTTACCTTTGTGATATATGAGAGCCTGTTTTCAGTTTTTCAAGACATATGACTACAAAAAAGAGGCATGAACCTAGATCAGTCCAGGTTCCCAAGCCCAGTCATCATTTTGTCACATAATCCCTTTCTTAAATGTATCCTGCTTAAAACTGATTATACTTCAAGCTTCTCCTATCACAAAAGAGTGGTTCAGAACCTCACTGCCTTGAAGCTTGGAAACTTACTCCTAAGTTCTACTCTGAATTGATTGATTGACGATTTTTGACTCACTTGCCTTGTGCAAGCAGTGTATAAAATGCTTTTACCTTCTCCAAGATGGTGGCTGACCTTTATTTGTACTTGTAGAGAGCAACCATATCTGGTAGTATTTTGCTCACCAAAATAATCAAGTTTTTTTTATATGTTTCTTTCTTGACAGAAATAAACTAATTTCCCTGATTATCTCCCAGCCTGTTGTTGTGTCTGCTGCAGTTTCAAACAATCTCTGTTAAACATGGGACAAGAATTGTGTGTGCTGTGTCTGAGGAATTCCTCCTGCTGCCTCTGTTGGTGTCCTGTCTGGCCTTCACCTGCTGCATCTTACAGCTTCAGTTGTCTTTTCTTTTCATGACCACATCACATCAATGACTCATAGTCATCTTGTGATTACTAAGACACTCAGTGTATAATACATCTGTCATGTGGTGATTGTTCATTCTCTGAGTCTTTTCCCAGCAGGAGAAGCATGTCCAAAGATGTGTCAAGCTTTAGAGGCACTTGCCTTTTTGTTTTACCCTTTGTTCTATGGTATATGTCACTGCATATTTAAATAATCACTGTCTTTTTTTTCCCATTTGGATGAAAAGGTGATGAGATCAGTGATTGTTCCTGAGTAGTTAAACCCAAAGTCTCAGACCAACCACCAAGTTTTGTTCTTCACACAGAACAGTTTTATCCCTAATGCAAAGTGTTGAAGAAGCACACTAGTTGACCATGGTCTTATCCTAATGTACTGTGAGGGCCATTTAGGTACTTAGGCCACAAAAGAATTTGGCATCAAATTCTTGAAGATAAGAGGCAGAGATCTAGTATCAAATAAATATTGTATAGCCCACATACACAACAGGTATCAGCTGCTTGTAGAAGCCTTTATCAGTAAAGAAAATCATCTGCAGCATTTCACAGCACCTGTGATTAACACTGATTTCATACTTTGGACCCCAGTACATCTATACTCCTTTAATAGAGTCAGGAGGAGAGGAATGCATAAATCACAGAATCACTAAGGTTGGAAGGGACCTCTAAGATCATTAAGTCCAACCATACCTATCATCACCATGCCACTAAACCATGTCCCTTAAGTACTGCATCTAAATAGTTCTTAAACACCTCCAGGGATGGTGACTCCACCACCTCCCTGGGCAACCTATTCCAAGATGTAACCCTTTCAGTAAAGAAAATGTCTCTTTATATCCAGTCTAAACCTCCCCTGCTGCAACTTGAATCCATTTCCTCTTGTCCTCTCACTGTTAACCCTGGAGAAGAGACCTACCCTACCCCTATCTCACTCCAATCTCCTTTCAGGTAGTTATAGAGAGAGATAAGGTCTCTCCTGAACCTCCCTCTTCTCCAGACTAACCNGCCTCCTCTTCTCCAGACTAACCAACCCCAGTTCCCTCAGCTGCTCCTCAGCACACTTGTGCTCCAGAGCCCTCACTAGCCTCATTAGTATTACTGTTGTTAGTGTTGTTTTTTCTTTGTTTTCTTCTGTTAAATTCTCCTTAATACAACCCAGAGGGTTTTACCTTTTTCTCCCATTTCTCCTGCCCATTCCACCAGGGCAGGGATGGAAGGATGAGGGAGCAGTTGTGTGGTGCTCAGTTTCCAGCTGGACCTAAAGTATGACATCAAGGAAATAATAAAGTTGGATTTTCAGATGACTATGACTTCTGGGGAAAAACATGAGCTTTGATTATGGTAATGAGGTTATCTAAGCACAGAGTTCTCAACATATTTTAACTGATGATTTTTAAGTTGTTTCTTGTCAGAAAGAAGAAATTCACTCAGAAATTCAGAACAAGTTAAAAATATGCAAAGTAGAAAACAATACAAGGTATGCAAATATGAGGAGTGATTTTAAAAATAATGAGTAAAGGAAAAAAAAAAACACTATGTAAAATACCTGGATGGTTTATTTTAAATATTGGGTGAATTATGCAGCCTGTTTTCTTGTTTTGTTAATGAAGCATCAAGATCTAAAATATATTTAGTTTCATGAATATGCAATGAAATGTTAAATATTTGCAATGAGGTTTGGCACTGTGAACTTACCAACATGAACACTTAAAAATACTTTGGATCCACCAAAAATTCAAACAGAGGTAGTGATCCACTGCACTCTCTGCCTCAAGGCAGGGTATCTAGTGGATTTGTTCTGTTCCTCAGGCAATGCAGAAGGGCAGTCACTATGGATGAAAGAGTTCATGACCTCATCAAAAGATATCTTGACCAAATAGCAGATAGAGGCAGTCAAACATTCCCCAAATAGTCTTATAGGCTTGTAGAACCCAATTGGAGTTATTATTATTAGAAAACATATTTGTTTTGCAGCTTCCACCTAACAGAAGTCCTTCACAGTGCTAAGGGAGTTTGAAAACCTTTTCCAGCTCTGTTAAACATCAGTTTATAAAAAAAAAAAAATCAATAATACATAGAATTAGACTAACTATAAAACTGTAAAATGGAAGCAGTTTTGCCAGATAGGACAAAAGAAAATCAACTTACTTCATCATCTTGAGCTCTTCCTTTAGTTGGAAATATGATCAACCCCAAAAATGGACACAGGAGCTGCTTCTTGGCCCCATCATTGGGTCAGCTCATTGTAGCACTGGGTCCCTCCCACACTTGCTTTCAAGAACAGTCCAAAAATTATCTAGTCTCACTCCCTCTGGTTAGTAAAACTGTAATCAAATCCTTTGAACAGTAAGTGCTATTAAGTCATAGCAACTGTATTTCAAACTGCTGCTGCTAATAGTAGTGTTTTAATTAGGGCTGTGAATCATATTAGGGCTCTGTTGTGACCCTGCTCCTAGAGAGGTGCAGCACAGAGTGCATTTCTGCTGCTTAGGTGTGCAGTTTGCCTCCTTAGCCCATGCTCCTGCCAATTTCAATTCACACCAACGTGATAGGCTGCAAACTGCAAAAGCTAAAAGGCAAATATTCCTCCTACTTAGTTACATTCACAGAATCACAGAATCATTAAGGTTGGAAGAGACCTCCAAGATCAAGTCTAACCATCTACCTATCACCAAATCATGTCCCTAAGTGATACTCCTGGAAGGGAGGCACAGCTCTTTAAGAAGAGCTGGAGTGGGGAGCAGTAATTACATCATCTGTCCCACCTGAATTCCTCTGCACATGCATCAGGGATTCAGATGTGATGCCCCACAAGTCAATCTGATTACTTAGATGACTTGGTTACAGGTAGAAAGCTGCCAGAAGAAGCTGCTCAAATAGCTTCCTAAGGTGCACTCCAGCTCCAAGTGCAGTGTCAACCATTAGACAAGCTGTGGTATGCCCTGGTTTTCTTGTTGGTGATGCCAAGTGTTTCATCTGACTGAGCAAGATCTCAGGGTTTTTCTTCTAGTGAACAAGTCAAAAAGAGTAAACTGCAAATTTCTGATTTCTGTACTTTTTACTTTCAGATTGGCCAGGTCAGCAAAAATGAAGATACTAAGAGTAAATAGAAAGGTGGAGGCAGCAGGTCAGAGCCCCAGTCTGTGAAAACAAACACTTGTACTTGTTGCTTCTTTCATTCAAAATAGAAATGGACTTATAAATTAAAAAAGAAACCAGCCTGAAGCCACAATTACCCACTCTGAAGCAAACCTAACTCCTGTTTCCAAGCACATATTAAAAATACAGACACTGCAGCCTGAGATGAATGCCAAGCACATCCAAGGGATTAATGCAAAACCTGCCAAGTGTCACAGTTCATGCCTGAACCTGATCTTTGGTAGCCCACAGAGGTTTGTACTGCTAAATTAGACCAGTTTTCATAACAAATGGCAAGCAGATGGGGAAATGTGCCTAGCATTCAGTAAAGATCATTACTAAGCATGCAGTGTAACCAGTAAGTATTTAAAACACCAAAAGTTTAACTTGCTTTACTCATAAATGTGCTGTGGCAATTCTAGAGCTCTCAGTCCTGTATTAGGATATCTGTGCACAAGCAGCTGCCCAACCTATAACCATGGGATATGCTTTGATATATAGAGGAAATGCACACAAGAAGCTGACTGGGTAACAGTAAGCAAATGATGATGGCTTTGTAAGCTGTGGTTGCAGCTTTTCACAAATTGTATTACATCTTATCACACAAGCATAATTTCTAATAGCAAAAAATGTATCATCTCACCCAAATCTTGTTAGAAGATGATAGATGGAAAACAGTTAGCTGGTTTTCTTGCATTCAAGGAGAATTTCAGGTTGTTCTTGTTTTATTGAAAGTTAGGTTCCTTGACAAATACAAGATTTTGGCAGATGCTGTTATTAAGAGTACTCAAATGAAACCTTTAGTGCCCTCTTTTTCTGAACATCCAAGGCAAATGATCCTCTTTGAATTTCTTGAAACCCTTTTAACTGAATTTGGAGACAACTCAGGTCTCCAAAATTCAGACTCTGACAATCCAGTGCAGGACAAAAGTACCAATTGGCAGTGGTAGAGTGAAAGAATTATCAGCAGAGAGCCTGATCTCATAAAGTGTTCAGTGTCTTTGATTTCTGTTTAAATCACAGTAAGCTGTGATTGTTCAGTGTAACTGGCCTCAGCTGTCTGAGGCACAAGATTGCCCTTTAGGATGAAATATTCCCATCCTTGTTAGCACTAGTACAATGCTAGAAAGCTGTGTAATTCCATAACAGTTTGATTTGATATACAACAGGAAGAAGCTTCTAAATCTTAGAAATCTATAGAGATTCAGGAATTGTGGAAGTAGCTTTGGATAAGAGTACATTTCAGATTGATAATATTTACAGAAAGTATCTATTTTCAGTCTTCTTTCTTTAGGCTAGTCTACCAGCAGAAATTACTGTGTCACTAGATCCATCCAGTTTATACACTAGCCATCTGCAAGAGTGTAAGAACCATTGTGCTTGCTGTCCCCAAAGCTGTGAGCAAGTAGGAAATATTAGAGCACTGTTTTTACTAGCATGCCACAAAATAGTCTTCAGATTCTGAAATGCCTTAGGTAACTTTAAAATAGTCTCATGTATGAATCCATAAAACCATAAATATTTCAATTAGCCTTTCAAGAGTAAAACCACCATGATTTCCTTTGGTTAAGTAATGTTTAAACTGCAAGTCTGAGGGTCAGTGGTTGAAAGACAGAGTATCAGAGGATTTACTTGAAAAATGGCAAGTGATTATATGCAGAATTTGCTGAATAATAGGAATAAATACAGTCATTTAACCAAAACACTTCCTTCTCATTTTCAGGTACATCATAAATCTTGCTATGATACAGAAGCTCATTAATAAGAAGAAAAAAATCTAACAAACTCTATGAGCATAGCCACTCCACTTTGAATATCTGAGTTCAGATGTGATCAACACTGAAACAAAGTCTTTCCTTATGAAGAATGATGTATTAAAATAAGCAAGAGAGCTGGAGGGTGGTATGATGATGGCTTGCTTGTAAGATGTTGTTTGTACTGATCACACCTGAGATTTAATTGCTTTCATTTAAAGATATGAGGAATCTCACTGCCACTGAGGATGACAAACATAGTAATCACTAGCTGTTGGCAGATCATCAGCAGATGTCTGCTGGCATAGTGCTGCAGCACTCATAGGGATGGGTATTCAACTGGAAAAATCTTCCCTTTGTTGTTCTATTTCACTGTTTCTGATTATGTTCTCTTAAACCCTGTTTTGGGGTAAAGCAGGTACTAAAACGCAATGTAGCTGGGCTAGAATGTGTTCTTGCTTGAGCTCAAGGGGCCTGAGCCTTCAGTGTTGCTAACAGTCTGAGGCAACTTGTTTTGTGATCGCTTGCCCCATGCACCAGTTTCCACCAGACCATGCTGGCAGAGCTTCTCATCACAGCTGAGACACACTGACTAGGACTGGAGCTATGGGACAGTAGTTTTGGAAACTACTGCTGTGCCAAACTCAGATGTGACTTCAGACTCTTTGAACAGCATGGTGAACAGTTGCATTTTTACCAGATTCCTGGTGGGTGTATCCTGGTGCCATTCATCAATTTTGCCTTTGTCCCTTGACAATGGCAGCAATATCTTTCCACTGTAATGTCACTTAGCACTTCCACAGAAGATCATCTACACAAAAATGATTTCTCCTTATAGCGTGGTATATCATCATCATCATGGCCAGGCTTTGTGAACAAAGATCCAGGGAGGGCTCCATCCATGCTTTTCATCAGCGCTTTTCACAAGTGTGCTGCTGGCTGCAAAGGCCAATGCAGGACAGACAAGAGTGGTTGCAAAAGGCACAGCAGAAGGACTCCTCAGGAGGTAGAACCAGCAAGACACGATTCTTTCTACGCTGTCTTTTCTCCTCAAGAGTGATNATCTCTCTGTCAATCTTACCATCCGAGGAGATGAGGCTGCCTCGGTAATTAAACTGCTGGACTGATTTAAGTTCTGAATCGCCAATGATGATATGAGGATGATGAAAAACTTCCTGAGGTGCAGGTTGATATAAAACTTCTGTTTTCTTTAAGCTAACTTCCAGCCCAAAAAGCTCAGCAGTGGCTGCAAAGCAGGACATTAAACGCTGCAGAGCTACTGCTGTCTGGGCAACAAGGGCAGCGTCAGCAGCATAAAGCAGCTCCTGGACAAGATGCTTTATGCTCTTAGTATGGGCCTTCAAACCCCTTAGGTTAAACAGGCTACCGTCAGTACAATATCTAATGTAGATACCATCCTGGTCATCAAATTCTGCCATGGCCCTTTGGAGCATCATGCTGAAAAACATGGCTTCCAGTGTGGTATATCATAGTAGTTAATTATATTGTAGCATTTGGAGACTATTAGGAAAGACCTATGTCCTTCTCATGTCTAATTCAGTGCTTTGCTTCCCAAAAGGTGCCAGAAGTCTGCTTTATATAGGCAAATTTTATGAATGATGACTTGCAGAAAAAAAAATGAACAAAGAAAAGAAATGAAGAAATTTAGGGCAAACCAGAAAACCAAGTGAAACATGAAAAGGAAATCATACATTAGGTTTTCCACATGGTTTAAGCAGGGAAAATATACATAATGGATTATTGTGCTTCATTAAAATCAAAATCATCTTATAAGAACAGAATGAATCAAACAAAGCAAGAAAAATGCATATATCATGCCTAAAAATGAAACTGCTAGACTGAGTCAATCAGTGAGGAAGAAAAATTCAAACTAATGGGCAAACATGGCATTTGGATCTGAAGATGATAGAGTGTATTTCATCAAGCATGAAGAATACATCAGAAGGAATGTGGAGACCAGTAAGCCTTCTGTCCAATCAGGAAAAATTGTCTGAGCATGAGCAGGATAGAAATGCATGAAATGCTTGTAAAACTTTGATGTTATCAGTCAACAAAACCAGAGCAATAAAAATGAATGTTTCCCAGCAGGTGGCAGTGAAGTTAATGTACTCTAATTCACTTCAGCATCTTTCTATGATCTTCATAAGATTGGTAGAGTTTCATATTAGAGGGCTTCCTCCTCCTCATTCTAAAAGGTCCCTCTCCAAGATCATGAGGATGACAAAACAGGAAACAGATAATTTTAAGTATCACAAAATGCTTCCACTTGACAATATCTGACTAAAAACAAGAAGTCCTCTTCTTCTGGACACTGGAGAAGGAAGTTGTGCCATATTATACAAACTTAGTTGTATTATATCATTGCTTCAGAAGTCACACCTTATGTTTTGCTACCTAAAACTGCTGAGAACTTGAGGACTTGTTAGTCCATTTAACCTAATTTTCTTGAAAAAAAGAAATTGCAGCTCAGAAAAATACCCAGTTTGTTTTTTTTCAAAATCATAGGCACAATATTTTTAACATGACTCCTGACAAACCCTCTTTAATACAGTTGGTGTGAGATATTTGGTGCAGTCCTGGGAAAGAGCAGCATGAGAGATGGATGCTGTACAGCCTTACCAACCATCCTCATTTGTATGCAACAATTCTGTCCTCATTCTAAAACTCCAGCATTATGTCAGGGATTATGATTGTTCTGAGACTTCTGATCCCTACGAAAGGCATGCAGAAAAACATCTAAAAGTGCTAGAGTGAGGCTAAGTTGTAAAGGAACAACTGGAGGGACCAGACATCAGCAAAAATACAGGGAAAAGACAATCCCATAGTCCTTAGAGGGATAATAGAATGACATCCTCTGTCCCTAGCATTAAATGCCTGATATTCTACTATTCTTTCTTCCTTGTCTGTTACCATGTCACTGCAAATAATAGCTCTCTCTTTAATAATACAGAAGAGATGCATACCTGACTATTAAAATGTTTTCTAAATTACCTTCAACATTTGCCTGTGGCATCCTTGAAAATATACTGGAGACTGAAAAATTCAGTCAGCTGACATCATCTGCTGTAAAGAAACCTTGTTTAAAATGTGACCTGTATGGTTGTCCCATAAGTGAAAGTGTTTACATTTCAAAAGCAATCTACAAATTACTGTTCTGTACTGTATGTATTAGTTCATTAATAATGGCTTTGCATATAGAGCTTCCTTATTGATTTTTAATGGAAGAAATTTAGCCAGTTACTTCTCTAATTGTGACTTGATTATATTCCAGTTTTTAAAATAGACTTTCCTAAGCCAAAATTAAACACAATTATCTCTCCTCAGTGTCAGATGGCCTGAAAAATCTCTATCTAACTGGTACAGCAGGATTGCTGCTGCTTCATTCACACAAGAAGCTGAAATCAGCCCAGCAGAGAAATTATGAATTTGGGAAGCTATATTTATTAGAACTCAATACTGTGGATTGTAACCAGACATCTGGGCAAGGAATAATATTCCAATCACAAAATAAGTAAGTGAAAAACTTGTTTTCAAGGTACTTTGCTGGAGGAAAAAAATCCAAACTTTAAAAAGCACACAGAATTAGCTTAATTGATAGAGGAGTCTAAAATGCAGCTGACTGGGAAAAATAGCTAAGGCTAGCTTCAAAGAGAATGCAGATTGTTGCACAGATATACATATATTATGACCAAAATACTGCTAAAAATATTAAAATTGCAAATCAGAGTTTATCAGAAGCTAGGAAGTGACAGACATAAGGTTTCCTGTGGAAGCCTGGGTATACATTATTCAAAGGGTTTTCCTGAAGAAGCCTGCCTCTTCATAGGATCAAGCAGGGATTCAGATACCAAGCATGGTGCACTCTAACACTTAACATAAAAAAACTCAGGCAGCCACTGTACAAGGTTGTTCTCTTCTGTATGGCTCACCATGCAGAGAGGAACAGTAACATGCAGTTGGCAGTGGGGCAGCAAAGTGTTATATGGTCAAGGAATATCCAGCAATGTGATCAAAGAACTGCTCAGCTTGTGGAGGAAAGTGGGTTTGAGCTATTCTCAACTCCTCCTCTCTTAGTTTATCTTTATTCCCCTCCCCCATTTCTTCTGGCTCTTCCTTTCTTGCTCCTTTTCTAATCTCCTCCTTTCCCTTTTTATTAATCTCTCCTATCCCTTCCCAATTTCCCTGGGCCAGTCAGTTAAACCTCTTTTCTACATTTTCCTCCTCATTACTCAGAGCTGATTGTAACAAGGGAACTCAGCTACAGGGATTGGAAACACAACACCACTGAAAAGGCAGGAGCAACAATGGACACACGAATATTCTTGTAAACAGGAATATCCACCTAAATATCTAAGTTCCCAAACTGGCCCAAGCCTGGATGTTTGGGATGGCAAGGACACAGCCATAGCTCAGGAGGCAACCAGGAAGCCAAGTGAAGCAAGAACCATCTTCAGAACACAAACAGTGTTTTCTATCAAGTCTTACATAATGAAGTTAATAATATCATAAAAGATTGATAGTTTATTTAAATGTGGAGAAGTTTTCATAAAATCAGGGGAAAAAAGTTTTTATTCCATCAGAAACCATCTTGCAAAATGTCAAATCCTTGCTCCATAGCACAGAGACCTAATGAGATACCATTAAGAAGACTTCTAAAATGTGCAAAATATTACTCCTGTCCTCTGAAAATATCTGAACTATTTCAGCTGAAACTACCCTAAATAAAGGCACATACAAGCCAGTCCACCTATAACATGAACAGAAATGTTTAAAATGTAGTAATACTTTAAGCAAATAGGAGAAGTCCTAGTTTGTGTACAACATTTCCAGACAACACTTGGTTTTTACAAGTATCAAAAGGATGACAATGGTTGTTCTGCAGGTTTGCCCCATAACAAGAAATATATGAATATTACAAGAGAAAAATGCTTTGGTTCAGCCAAACCTCTGGAAAAGCCCAGCAGAGGTTGGTAACACATATGTTGTTGTTTGGATTGGCTATGGTTTCATAGTCCTGATCAATGAGCTAATTGAGCTGTGTCAAATTGGTCTTCTGGGCTTTTACTCCTATTAGAAACAATTCATACTCTAATTTGGAAAAACACATAGAAGAAACAGGCAGGCTTATTTTTCCTTTGGAAATGGCCTAGATAGAATACACAGCTTCTCTCTCATCTCCTCTCATAGCTCATTTTGGAAGGATAAAGGCAATTTCTTTCCACAGTTTCCACTATCTTATTGTTGTTTAAACTCTCACCTGATTGTAAAGCAACTATCTTTTTACTCTGCAATAGTTTTGCTCATACTGTCCTGCTCTATTAGTATTCCTCACCTGTTCTTCTGTGCTGAACCTTTCATTGCCTTCCTGAATATTTTTTCCGTGCCACATTTTTCACTTTTATTATGAGGCCTTGCAAAACCTCAGTCCTGTGTTGCTCTCTGTTATTGTTGCTACAGTACTCATGTGAAATTCAAATGTGAGGATCAATAATCCTTGCACTTTGATAAAAATATTGGAGGAAATAATGATGTACTTTTTTTTTACTTCTCTTTCTGGTGGCTTTCAATGGCATTGGAATATCTCTGAACTGCATTTAGATTAGTCTCTGCTCCAGGACTAATGGGACCTTTTCCTCTCAGCTTCACTATTGACTTAAAATTGTCTCCAGAGCTTTATTTTAAATAAATAAAAAATAAATCCAGGAGGAGTGCACAGATTGTCAACTTCCAGTAACATTAAAAGTAATGCAACTTTACATGTGGATTCTAGGGAAAGAATTCCTATATAAGAGATTGTACCTGCAGCATCTGTTTAGGTCCTTTTTCATCCCATGTACAGCTCCTGCTCACATTATCACTTCTTATAACCATGCAGAGTTAGTTTCTCTGGAGATCTGCAGCCCTGTGTGTACTACTGAGGAGCTCCCTTGAGAAGTCTCTTAGGCACAAAGGGTCAGGATCTGGGTTTGTGCTTCTCTTTCCTCTAGTCCTCATTCATTAGTTTCTTACTTGGCAAGTCTTCTGCTGTTTAGCATCCGATGCACACAGATTTTCATTCCAAAGAAGCACCTGCAGTAGTGAAACAGACATGGGCAGATCTTTAAGTAATCAAAATAACTCCAAGATAAAACTAAAGTTTAAGAAGAGCTTCATTATCATTTATTCTATTAACATCAAGAGGTTTTGTCCTTATCCTCAGCTAAGGCTTTAAAATAATGTGAATTTAATAATTACGCAGCAACACTAAACCTCTTATGTTGTCATAATGAAAGGAGGTATATGTTGTACTGCAAACCTTCAAGTAAAACATCATTACCACTTCAGTTATTAGAGAGAGGTTTTAAGGACAGTGATTTTATTTGTGCTTGCAAAGGTCCCTAGCATTTGGTGGTTGATAAAAATATGTAATGCTGTGACTTCCCTGGCAGCAAGAACAGTTCTTCAGAATATAATTTTTCTTTTAAGCGAGGACGGAATCTTTTGTATTTAGGTTATGAACATACAAGAAGTTCCTTTTAAGGTCACAGGTGGGAAGTACAACTACTTCAATGACCACTTTTTTTCCTCCAGCTACATTTTTGAGGCGAGATAAATGTGCCATTTAGCAAAGGTGATCTGGCATTTACTGTCCTGCTCACACTTAGTGATTCCTTCACTAAAGAATTAACTGGGGCTTTTGCAATCACTACTACTACATTTCCTAACAACAAATAATAACCTTTAATCTGCTTTTAGAAATGATTTAAACATTCACTAACTGAAACTCTAGCTACCTAGGAAAGACAGTGATGAGAAGCCCCCTGAGTTATGCTCTGACAGAAGCACATTTACCATGAACTGAGGACATGGAGAAAATCAATCAGCTGTCATTACTTCTCCAGAAACATCCCATAATTCTTGCAGAGAACAGAAGAGTTGTTCAGTAATTGACCCAATTGATGTGAAAAGGGTTCATAGGACATTTAACACAAAAAAACCATTAGAATTGATCATTGAGGCATGTCAGCAGAAGCAATGAGAACATAGAAAGAATTTACTGAGGAAAAGTTTAAACCTGTAGTAAACTGATCCATGTGGTTGCCACTTAGCCAGTTTACTCTGCAGAGGAGATAGTCTTGTGGACTGGCTGGCTGAGCTATCCTTTTTAATATGTAAGCATTTTAGTAAGGATTTGCCAACTCTTCCCAGACTTTTCTCTTTGAGCATCTGGCAGCAGCTGATTAAAATGACTGAAGATCAGCACCTTAAAGTCAAAGTAGTATGTAATTACCAAATAGGACATAAGATTCAGGAGTGTATTAACACAACAAAGAGACCTAATGCATCTTTTTTTCCTGTAAGAGCTCAAAGAGTCTATCTATTGCTCCAGTATGGTGCAGCCTGTTTCTTTCCCTAGGCTGGGAGAGCTAGGGTGCTTGCTGGAGATAGCAGCCACACAGGATTAAGTTGTGGATGTTTGGGAATACATTAAACACTGAAATCAACTGATAACTTTAATATTTCAAAGAATTTTTAAGTAGTATAATGTATATAGAAGAATAATTGGAACAATGAAATAAAAATATGACAAAAACATTAAGATTGATAAATATTTTGTACCTTAAAAAAATCATCCCACATTTTCCTAAAGAACATGGTGTTTCAACATCAATATAGGTTGTAATTTTGCCCATAAATTTATGATTAGGACCAGTTCCCTTCCTTGCACTCAGTAAGTCTGTAAACAAAACCAGTATAGTGCCCAACACATTAGTAAAGCCACACTTTTCTCTCTTCTACTTGTGTTCCTTACTAATGCATCCAAACTTTTCCACACCAAACTGTTAAAAGACCAACAATGAATAAACCATTCAAATAAGCCATGCAGCAGAGCTCTAGGGTAGAGATAATAATCAATAGCTCAATTCCCCTCAGAAAGAAATTCAGTCTATAAATTTATTTGCTTTGGGAAGCATTTGGGCAACAGGCATTCTTGTTGCTTCCAAAGGACAGCAGGGAGCCTGAAGCACACTGTTACCACCCTTTTGAGTAGATGTGACTACAGTTTGAACATATTGAAATTCTTGCTGCTTTGCTTTGTATTTAACCAAAATCTTTATTAGCATTTATTCATTGCAACTGTACTTAATTCATTTATTCACTTAAATGTTTATACAAAGTTGAATATATAAAACTGTGGCAACATCTTTTACGAGCAACAAATAAAAACTAAGCCTGCTTGCATTACATGTGCATGCCTATTCAACAGATGCCCTGTTATTATTTGATGGATGTCTCTGCCAGATAAAGAGCTAGAAGCATATTCTGTTTAGTTTAGGAATAATAGGTCCTTATAAGATTTTCAATTTTCTATTCATCAGATACACACACATATGTCCATGTATACACTCATTTTATAGTAATAGTGTCATTTGTATTTGCCACAGTCAGAATTCTGATTAAAAGCAAGCATGATAGGGCAGAGGCTCTGTTGCTTAAAGTCAGTCTATTTTCACTGCTACCAGTCCCAGCAACAGAGTAGTGCTAAGCAAGAGTATGGCCAATGTTTTACAGAATTCTGACCAAAAAAAAGAGAAAGTTACAAACTTAAACTTAATTTTTTTCTTCCCCTTGTAACATTTTCCAAGTCAGTCTAAGATACAGGTTTCCATTTTCTGTCAGGGAATAGAAACAAGAAAGTTTTCAAGTTCACACTCTTTATTATTCTATTGTACCAAAATCTGCAGTGAAGTTCCCAGGAGATGAGAATAAGCCACAAAGTTCTACTTGGTAAGCCAGAGTCTGGTTTCCTATATATATTCTCAAAGAATCAAAGGTCACAGATACACTATTCCATTTTGAAAATATGTATATATGAGCAGTCAGAACATTTTTTCTCCAGTGGGGAGGACTTGGTCCACTACTAGCATAACTAAACATTCCCCAAAGGCATTGCTTGTTGCACCAACAGCAGGATGCCTTTTGTTTTGCCAGCTAATGTTTCTAACTGGCCACTGGAGAGACAGATCATGTTATACCTCCAATAATAAGATCCATGACTCATTTCTCTCCATACAACTCCAGAGCCTTTTCTCTTGCTTCTGTCCTCTGGAAGGATGTGTCTGAGAATTGTTTCTAGTACAATGCCTCTTTGTACCTGCAGCACTATGGTCCCTCAACAGAACAGAAATGGAACAGGTACAATGTTTATCTCAGGTATTAAACACTGAGCTTAAAGGGATTTTCTAGGGGAAAATAAATAGTTTAAGAATCAGGAATAGGGTTTTTTTTGGTCAAACAGCTGCCTCTTCAGGCACTTAGTTTCAAAATTGCCTCCTGGGAGTCACTCACTTAAAGGTCATTGGTTTTGTCAGCAAAATCCCTATGGCACTTAACTACTTGATTTTTTAGCCACAATAAGCAGTTCTGTGTCTATTTTATGCCTAAAATGCAATGGGACAAACAAATGCCTTTACTCTTCCTTAGCCATAAGATTCTGATCTAAAGCATGTGCTCTAACCACATGGCAGAAACCCACAGGAAGAAACCTCCCTGACCACTCCAGAGCCAATGCTTTCCCTATGTACTGACCTTGAGCCAGGTACAAGACACATCAATTAGTGAACCATAAATCTAAGCATTTCTTGAATCAGTATTTAAGGTATTTACATAAATTAGAATGACAAGATCACCAGATATTAATGTTAGTATGTCACATCACATCCTATAGCTTGATAGCAGAGATTGGATGACAAATGGGGGACTGAAACTTCTACCTGCTCTAGGAGTGGTTCAGTCCTTTACAAAAAGCCTTCACTACCTAAATCCAGGAAAGAGTTAATAAGTATACAAAGGTGTGTCTACTCAGCCTGGATTTAGGGATCTGTCTTACAAAGAAGGGAGTTTTAAGCTGAATTCTTCACTTCAAGTCCTCCTAATTGCCTCAGAAATTCTGTACACTGAGTTTTGTGAATCCTGTCCTGAGGTACCTTGCCAGTCATTGAAGTATTTCTCTAATCATTGTGTGGAAAACCTACTTTCCTAACTCAAGACTGGAGATAGTACTAAGTAGAACTGAAGAGGTAGTTTGGCTCACTGCTGCACTGAGCCAAAATTGCTAGCATGAGTCCAGGCCTCTGAGAATATCACCGAGTGGGAGAAAAATCCTCTTTAAAATAGTAGTTCATGCAGTAATTTCAGACTGATGGAACTAATTCTGAAAATTATAAATTACTCAAAGTAATGGTGATAAGAACTTAAGTGGCAACTAGAAGCAATCTACAGACTCGTTCTCTGGGCCACTAGGGACCACTCAGCTCATCTAGCCTGACCTACTGCCTAATGCAGGCCAAACAATTTCATCTAGTAGTCCCTGCAAGGAACAGAAATATTCTTCACTAGAGTGCAAGTTAGCATTACTCAGTCCCTTAGCTTGTAGCTGAGCAAGAATGTAGCCCTTAAGATATCCAGGTTGGATTTAAACACTTCAAGCCTGAGTAAACTCTTTTCCAAATACAAAGAAAACCAACGCTCCACATTGCTACTTGTTTAAAGATAAAAGAACATCAAGACAGTGGTTTTCTGAATTACCAAATTGTGAGTTGCATAAGCAGCTGTACGAGTCCAGTGTCAGCCAAAGATATATTTGTTTATTTTCTTTATTCTTCTATACATCACTGAGTTTTTAAAGTAGGTTAGTTCTTAAGGCTAAAAAGGATTTCCTAGTGATTCCAGTCAATTTACCTTTGGACATATTCCAAAACCACTGCAACTAGCAGAAATCTTTCATTGTCTTAGACATGCTTTGGAGCCAACTCAATATCTAGAATGTGGTCCAAAAGATTGACTCACACAATGGCCTGCAAGATGAACCCTTTTTGACTAATTTTACACTTACTAATAATAAGGTGTTAAAGCTAAGTGGCATCTTGAAACTCAATTTATATCCTACAAAAATAAAGGAGAATATCTTAACCTTAGTAATAGCAATTAACTTTGCAAAAAGAAGCTTCCTTCTGTTGCCACTTATACTGAATATGTGCAGAGAAAATACTAAGAAAATCAAAGACTGATCGTAAAATGGATCAAAATCATACTGCAAATATATATACTACATAGAGTAGCTGAAGCTGAACTGATAAAGAAGTGCATTTTATATTACCACTTCAGTGTCTCTCAGAAGATACAATGGCTAGGCCACTGGCACAGAGACAGTCCTGAGACTGTTTCAGAGGAGAATTTGATCTATTGAACTAATGTGATGTGAGGTTACATGTCCAAAGGATCAAAAAATGTGTCACAGAAAATTGCTAAGATGATTTGACTCCCTCCTGGAATTCCTTCCAATAAGCTGAGAATAAATGGAGTATCAAAATCTTGGAGATAGGCAAAAGAAAAGTCTAACTGCATTCAAGAAATTGTTGACCTCTCAGCTACCAATGTTTAAGGCTCAGCTCTTAACTACCCCATTGCATCCCTGTGCAACCTCCCTCTTCAGTGGTCTGTGGTAAGGTAGAAGGAAATTTTTGAGCAACTCTTACTTTATTTTTGATCCAGCATGAGTAATCCAAAATAGAAGGAAAAAAGCTGATATTAGGCACAAGGCCATCTCTCTCTAATTACCTCCTCCACAGAGTGATTTTTAGGAACTAAATTAGAAATGTTTAAGTCTCAAAATCTCTGGTATCCCTGATCAGCAAAACTGCCACCTTCCCCCATTACCATCCTTGTCTTTTGATATGTCATAATTGGTAATGGTAGCTCAAAATCTGTCATGGAGGCTATTTATGGTAATTTCAAACCAAGCAAAAAGTCATCTGCATGGCTATATCCTGAGCTGAGAGACATCCAATCAGCTAGCAGTAAATGCTAAGGAGAGAGCATCAAACTTTAGACCAGCTTGAAAATATGAAAGAAATGGTTCATGGTTTGGGTTGTTATGCAGAGTAGAGTAAAGATAATTTTTTTTTTCAGTGTAGAGCAACATAGTTCTGTGTACAGTAAACCTTCATTTTGTGTGTCATTGTTCTGTGGTAAAATGATGACCTTCTGTTGAGTAAAGGGATTTGATAGTTACAGAAAACAGCACAATGAGCAGAAGATCCAGAGGAGAGCTCACAAAGAATAGATAATGTTAGATGAATGTAGATAACAGCCTTCTTTCTTTGACAAAACCACCCGTTTGAATTTCTGAAACGTGGCAGAAAGCATCCTTTTACTGTCATCAGCCAGGAACCTAGGCTGCTTTAATTAAGGCTTCATTTGTAGTATGAATATTTTTTGTTGAAGTATGTTAAATGAAGAGAAGAAACTGTCTCAGAAATCCCCAAGAAATTCTGAAGATGTGCCTCCAGCCCCTCCTATGAACAGACCTGAGATGAACACTGAATGGTTGTCTCAGACTTCCAAACCTGCACTTAGTTTTGCAACCTATTCATAAGGAATTTAAATACAATAATTACTTAATCACTGCTTACTTTAAATCATGTTCTATTACTGCCACACATAGTAAAATATGATTTTACAGTTGCATGTCCTGAAAGATAGCTTTCTGTAATTCAGGTGGAAGTGCAAAAAGTACTTTTTAACATTCCTGTATGCCTTCTGCAGTATCTGTTCCTGTCAAGGGTTAGTGCTGGGTCAACCACCAACCCAGGGACAGATATTTTCTATTATTCTCCTTTTCCCCCACTCTAGGGAAGAAAGTGGGAAATTAACAGAGAGAGGCTTGCAAATTGGAAATGAAACATAAACTACTTTAATTAAAATAACAACAAGAAAACGAAGAGTATATACACACACAAACCCAGTGCCAGCACCAAACTCCCTTTGACAGTAACTACCTCACCACTGATGCTGTGGCAGAGATCTTCCAGCAGCAGCTGGGATTCAGCCTCAGGAGGCTGGATCCTGGAACTCTTGAACTGAGATGAAAGGCTTAATAGGTAGACTCTTGTAGGAACAGAGCTGGGCTGCTGATCTTCACAAGGCTCAGGATGCTCAGTCTTCCAGGACTGAAGGCAAAACAGAGAGTCTTGATGAACAGAGCTAGGCTTCTGAGCCTCACAAGGCTCAGATGCTCAACCTTCCACCTGGGTAAGGATCCAGACCTCTCCCTATATATACACACTAGTTGTTAATTAGCTGCTAATTAGCTTAATTAAGCACCTAGGTTTGGTCTTAGGCCTCATGCACCCCAAGGTCCATACTCGATATCAAAGCCTCAAGGACTGAATATGACA
>VWZO01022224.1:1268313-1389774 GCA_013396975.1 Bucco capensis
ATTTTGACTCAAACTAGGACAGTTCCCTATTCAACAGCAGCACACATTCCATGCATTGTGTGCTGTTACAGCATAAGGTGGTTTACACTCACTGCCATCCTCTGGGAAGTGTTTGATCCCAGCTCAAATGTCTGCTAGGGATTGTGTGATGCTCAGATTTTGCAGGCTCGCAAGATTTGAAATACACACAGATTTTACTGAGTGCTTTGTGATGCCTGCTGAGTGGTTTCCTGCAGGTTGCATCAATTCACCACACTAATCAACTGATGGCAATAAATGAGTCATTTAATTACTATTAAAGGCCACTTTCTCCCTTTGGATATAGATAGGTAGCTGCCAGTGACTTTAAAAGGGGGTACAGATGTGAGCTGGAGCCTAGAATCTAACTCTGTGCAATTTGGTTTTACTCTCTTGCTTAATGACTTGGCTGGAAGTTCAAAGACATAGACTGTGTTTTCAGGTTTCTTTCTTTGACTACAGCAAAACTGCTATATCAAAATGCTTCATCAGCATCTTCATGGCCTTATCTCCCAAATGCAGGCATTTTCCAGCACCAGAGTACCTTCAGCATACTGGAGGTCAGCATCAAAAAAATAGAGCTGCTCCATTTCACATGCAGCCTGGACAAGAATATACCTGGAAATATTGATGCTGCAGATCCACCAAATCATGGTCTGCAAGGCCACACCTCAGAGCAGTGCAGATGTTGCTTGGTTTTCCTCCTCTAAAATGTTGCAGTGCTGGCAAAGGTCATTATTACTACTATACACTGTACTATGATGCACATGCAGATGTGGAGCCAGAGTCTGCCCACACCATACCATCCACATCACTCTCCTCCTGGCAAAGGACTTGAGATGCTGAGTATTGAAGTAACTGGGCTATTGAAGTAAAGAGGAAAACTAAAGAGTAGTATACAGTGACTGGAGGGAAAAAAAAAGAGTTAATGAATGAAGGAAAAGTAATAAGAAAGAATTTTTGTATATATTCTATCCAAGACAGATGGGGACTGACTTATAAGAGTGCTGAACACTCAGATCTGCAACAGAAGTGTACTTGAGCTGTGGTTTGGATATACAAAGTGATATAGTAATCCTAAGTATTTTGAAAATAAATCTGCCAAGGGCCATATTTTTAAATATATTACGGCCTCAAAAATTGCAAAAATCATACCTGTAGGAATTTTCAACAGGACCTGAGAAGTCAGATGCCTAACAGCCATGAGGCTAATGATCATTAGCCTAAGGAGGCTAATTTGCCTACCTGCACTTTTAAGGTTTCACCAAGTACCTGAAGGCTAGTAGCCTAATAGAATTGATATTTTTCACAGCATTTGTCCAAGTCACTCTGTGCCTCAGTTTCTTTTGTTTAAAAAGGATAACAATGCTATCTTTTGTTACAGGGCTGTCAGAAAGATACATTGAACTATTGCAATACCTTAGCATCTGATCATGTGCAGATTTACCTCCTAGTGCAGTGTTTGGATAATGTAGACAAAATACAGCTGGTCAGGAGAATCAGACCTGTGAAGAAGATTCTGAGGGATGGGGTTTGTGCTTTTTTTAATAAGAATGATTGATTACCATTAAAAGAAATTATTAAAAATATGCAGATACCCTTAAGAAATTCTTCCAGATGTCATACCATGATCTGAGGCAGAGTGACTTCAGCATCTTGAGGGACTCATCATCAGTTCTGCTATCCTGATTCACAGCCTACTTAGTGAATCAAGCAGAAAAGCAACTTGATCATGGCTCACAAGGACCCTGAGGAGAAGACTTCTGATATTTAGTAAGCTTTAATCTGACAACCCCATAACAAGATTCAATTTCTGGATAAAATGCAGACAGAAAAGTACAAATTAGGAAGAAGAAACAGATTTTAGCAAAGAGGATAATTAATCATTGGTGCAGCTTATCAAGGGAAGTGGCAAATTAATCATAACTAAGTCTTCAATTCAACATTTAATGACTTTCCAAAGGATAGGATGCAAACAATAAATTTTGGTGCTAGACAGAAGAAGGGAAGAATATTTCCTACCTGCCGAGGAATCTTGTCTGTCCTGTGATATGCAGGCATCCAGACTAAGTCAGTGTCATCTCCTCTGGGCTTAGAACAGGTGTATCTATACTTGCCTGCTTTTTGTGATGAACCAAATATGGACACATACCATGAGATGGATAGCATGCAGTCACTGAACTAAACATGCAGTTTATCTCTGAGGCATGCAGTGTACATTTTTTTCCCCAGGAAAATTAATTACAGGTAATTATTATGTATAATTTTTTCAGCATCATATATCTGCACTGTTCCTAAATGAATATAAATTAAAACACTGTCCTGGACTTCTACTGTATTGCAAATTAAATAATAAACAGATCAAAAACATAGGAGAGAGTAAACTACATTATAGTGTGAAAATTGTTTACATTCAGGCATATGCAGTGGCATTTCTGGCTTTTGCTTTTGCTGTCATTTGCTTGCATTTGCTTCAATGTCATTGTTTGAAAATAAGGATTTAGATGTTCCAGAGACTATATTCCTCATCCAGAGTAACATAGCTGATAAGAATAAAATTTTGTAAGTGTTTTTTTCCCCAGTATTAAACAACAAGGATTATATAAATAAATGTATGATATTAGTGTTTAACTATGAATTTAAATCCTAAATTGTATGTTCCTACAATTCAATGCAGCTTAAAAGATAGGAAACCTTGACAAAACACAAGCCACTTTATATTGGACACTCCATCTGGGACATTTTAGCCAATTAAGAGTGATGGTAATTGGGATAGCAGCAACTGAAAACAGGGGAATAGACACATCTTGTGCTAGTCACTTTGAAACACTTGTGTTGCAAAAATTCACACATTCATTGGTTTTCCCCTGAATAAAGTTCCCAAGAGACATTTAGTGTTCACATAAATTCAGGCAGCAACATCCAGACTCTGATTTGTAGTAGGTTATTCAGTTAGGCATTTAGAAAAAACATGACAGGACCTAATCTTGCCATTTGCCATTCAAGCTGCAAATAGTCCTGTTGCAGTCACATGACTCAGATTCATCACAGTATTTATCTATTCATTATTATTCAAATAAAAGGAAGGTAATAAGTTGGAGGTTTATCCTGCTGCTTTTCCAGATCCATCAGCTAGTGTTGCAAGAGATGTTTCCTCTCTCCACAGACCTTGCCTCTCATGTCCCTAGACCATCACAGCCACAACAGGAATTATGCAAATTAGTACTTTTTTATTTGAATATTCTGTTTAATCTTCTGGGTTTGGGTTTAGTTACAGCTGCTAAGTTTCTGGAATGTGTTTGTTCTGAAGAGTGAATTAAACTGGACTTTGTGGATTGACATCAATCTGTGTGATTGATCATGTTCTGAATGCACCAATGGAATTCTGGAGTTTGTACTCAAAATATATTCATTACTGTATGAATTTTACTCCAGTGGAACTTTGTGGCAAAAATTGTAACAATTGTCCAACTTGATCTTCAATCTTATGCCCTCACCAAAAGCTGAAACTTTTCCAAATCTTCGCTCTTAGAAGTTTCAGTCTGTTAGATGCATGTGGATTTTGTGACCATTGTTTCTCTAATGGTTAGTAAAGTATATGAATCATTTTATGTATTTAACCTCAACCAGCACAAACGATTCCAAACATTCTCCTACTTGCTCTGCAAATTTGCAAAGATTTTAACTTATCATTAACTGGAATGAAAACCTTTGACTGGATATGAACTTGAGGTGGAAGTTTCCAAAGCACCAAGAGGTTTTTTTCACCACATCTCCTGCAGGCAGCACAAAGGCAGCTTCTCAAATCCCTCTGTGGGCTCCTGACTTTGGCTTGTCTGTATACACAATCTTTTCACGGCTGCTTCCCAGTCTGTTGCATATTTTTCTAACATCAAAGGAGTTTGAGGATTTTCACATCTCCCAGCTGTCTAGCCTATGTGAATACAGGATTTGGAGCCAATACATTATCATTATCACTAGCTGGGATTTGGAACCATACTGGTGGACCATGACTTTGTTGTTCTACATACTGTAAAACATGAGAATAGAAGATGGTTTGTGACTCCAAACAGCATATGATCCTTCCAGACAAAGGAATAAAGCCAGGAATGTTAGAGAGATCAAACCAAAAAGGTAGATCTACAATTGATCATTAAGAGTTGTGAGGGATACTGAAGAAAAATGCTCAGAGAGAGGATTAACTCTCACATGGGTAAAAAGACTTTTAAAGCTTAATATGTCCCTGCAAGGACATTATAAAAAGGGTTACTATGGAATATAATTCTTTGCTTGTCTCCATTATACAGAACCATGTTTCAAATAGAAAACTTGTTCATTTTTTCTGACATTAGGCTCTGCCCAACCAGACTGGGCTCTAACATGAAAAAGGTGCATTTCTATTCCTCCCAGTGTTAACAGGAACAATTGTCAGCCAAGCTGGGACCTTGGATATTTTCTTCCAGTAATGCACTCAATGACCTTTCCATTACATTAATCTGAAATTAAGCTATGCTTAAATCTACCTTGTAGACTTCTGCTGGCACAACTTTGTGAGCCACTGATACGAAAATATCTTCCAGAAGCTCCTGTTACAAGCTCACTTGCATTTTAAAAAGAACACAAACCCCCCAGAGCTTTTCACTGTTTCACTTGTTTAGCTGTTTAGCTTGTTTAACTCAGAGGCAATCAGATAAAGTATGCAATATATAGCTTTCACAAGATAAGCTGCATCCTAACTAAGAAAGACTTCCTGCTATGGTACACTGTTGTAGGAATACCTTTAAATCATTCCTAGTGAAGGCATGGCCCTTAGTGAGCAATTCTGTGGATGATATACAGAACAGACTAGAGTCTGCAGTGTAGCTGTATTGACTTGCTAGCACTACCTAACATTTGAAGGAATTGGTAGAATCTCTGTCTCCAAAAATCACAAGATTTAATATTTAACAATTAAAGAAACAACTCTGTCGATGTGTTTATGCTCCTGTTTTTTCCTGCATTAAGCTTCATTTTAGTACACCACTGCTGGAATATATACATGAAGTATTAACCACATAACACTGTTGCACAAGGTAAGAGTCAAGGCAGGAGAAGTCCATAATTAGATTTTTCTCACTAGATCCATCTTCATTTATCCAAGAGACCGAAGTCGTTATTATTTACTCAAGAATCTCCTTGGAGAGTAGAACTGAGAAGATCTACTGCATATTATGAGAATCTCTAAGTATATTGAATTCAATTATTTGAACTCAGGTTGCCCAGAGAAGCTGTGGATGTCCCCTGCCTGGAAGTGTTCAAGGCCAGGTTGGATGGGATTTTGAACAACCTGATGTCACTGCCCATGGCAGGGGGATTGGAACTAGATGATCTTTAAGGTCCCTTCCAACTCAAACCATTTTATGACTCTATGATTATCTGCCCTTTTTACATTTGATTAAAATAGGTAGAAAGTTATAGCAATGACTGTATGTTTGGTACTCCCCTAAAACATTCCTGTAATGGAAAAGGGGTAACTGTATTTGATTTCTTCTCTCACACTTTGTTTCTTTTATCACTAGCTGATATATGCTTACCTGTAAAGCTCTTTGTGTTTAGTATGAGCATACAATCAAATTTGTTAAGAAATTCACAATGGAAAGATTTAACTAGAGCAGTTTTACTTTTCACAGACATCCTTTGTGCTCAGTGGAGATTGAGGCTTGGGTGCAGCAAACCACACCTCTTTGTAGATAGTTGTACCCTAGACCAGCTTGGATTCATGAGTGAAGTCTTTGCTTTATCTTGGCCTCTTGGAGCAAAACACTCTTTCAGAACCAGTCCTATCAGCCATAGTGCAAAGACATTTAATTTTAAATTTTTACTCTGGTTGTCCTGTATAATGGGAGACTGCTGTTTGGCAAAGAGCCTTACTCAATAAAAATGGCATTATACACACAGACACAACACCCTCCCTCCCAAAACCAAAACCCATAGCTTACTTAAACTCACTTAATCATTTGGTTTTGATCTTTTATGGATCAAACAAAATATTCTGTGAATAAATGAAAGCTATAATAAAGCCCACAATCTGTATTTCCATATAGAAGATATTTTATTAAATTATTTCTTTTCTTTAAAACAAAGGCATTAGTAGATGATACAAATGTGCTTAAGAATGGGGACTTACCACTCAGATGCCAGTTAAATGTGTTCAACCTGCTGTAAAGGAAAAAATTGAGAACATTCAGTTGTATTAGTAATAGTATCATTTGTTGTCTTAATCATATCCAAAGCTTCAGCCTGGGTTCAGTTCTCACTGTACAACACAGTTCCTGTCCAGATCTAGGCTTCTCATCCCACAGCCCTGCAAACCGCAACGGGCCAGTGCGCTCATCAAGGGCATTAAGGCTGATTGCACAGCACCAGGTACTGGCATTAGTCAATCCAACTGTAGAAGCAGGGCCAAGTTTAAAGCAAGCCATAACTAATGAACATCAAGAGCAGTAAGCCAAAGCATGATAGATTTTTAAGTGATGCAGTTAACCCTCAAGCCAACAATCAATTACAAATAGGAAAATGCATGTGGGAACTCCATAAGCATGGGTTCTGGGTCCTCGAGAATGAATGTGGATGAAAAGAGAAGCCCTGTCACTGCAAACCCTGGTGGGATTAACTTTATGGAAACAACATGTTTTGGTACTGCATGTAAGTTTTTTAGAAGTGTCTAAATGTTCTTACTTTTAAAACATGCCTCACATAAATGTTCAGACCATGTTAGGTAAAAAATAAATCCTCATCTTTTTTTACATGATTTTGACAAGTATCTACTTTTAGGGTCAGAGTTTATTTATTTTGTTTTATTTCTTTAATTTTGTTCTGTTTCTTTTGACCTTTACAATATTCTGCTTAAAAAGAAAAATCAGTCTCTATCTACTTTCTTTTTTTACTTTTAAAACAACAATTAATATTCATGTTTTCCATTATGTGAATGAAGTCTTTCATCAAACTGTGCTCTCAGAAAATATTTTGAAGTCTTCAGAAAACAATCTAAGTGTATTTCCAGTCTAAGGTGGCAAGCCCAGCAGCCAGCTTTTGCAAAGGCAATTTTTGTAGCAATGCTATAATCACAAAAAGCTTACATTTTCTCTCAATGAGAAAAAAAATGTTTACTGCTCTCACACAAAGGTTTTATAGAAGAGATGCAATCTCATATCCAAGAATAAACCAGTTCATTGCAAGGACTGTGAAATGTAAGGGTTAATGTTTGTATTCTTTATAAACAAAACACTGCTATAATTTAAAACCAGAAAATCTTGATAAGTCCTTGCACATAAACATAAAACCTTGCACATATACAAAAAAAAAAACATGCAAGAATCTGAAGTGAGCCCTGTAATTTCTTGAAGAACTGACAAATTTCCACCAGAAAATTTTTGGGGGGGAAATATTCTGTGGGTATATATGCGCTTGCTTTGATGCAGACTAAATTTGTAGTCAAAGCTAGGAGAGAGCTAAAGCCATTCATTTGAGAATAGGCAGGACCTCAGCAGTTCATTTCCTATTCTGAATCTCAGAGAAAAAAATGTTAACACTCAGCTTCCCATTTCTCAGGAATCACTCTGCCTACCAGGCTACTATTGCTCTGGGCTCAGTTGTCCCTACTGGAGCTGTTCATCAGCAACTACAGAGCAAAAGAAGGGGGGGGGGGGGGGGGGGAAATCCATATTAAAAACTACATTAAATATACTAACCCCTTGTATTAAAAAAATTATAAGCTAATTTCTGTGCCACTCACACTAGAGAAGTTCTCATTCAGAGATAACAGTATCTAAGCAGAGCCCAAATCTTTCCCACTGCCCAGTTTCCCTTCACTAACTACTTCCATCTCTACTCATAGCCTAGAGCCCTTGCTGGAGAAGGCAGAAGAGGGATGGGAAGGACAAAAAGTACAGGGGAAATACAGAAAACTGCAAGTTAAACAGGTGCTCAGATCAAATCCCAGAAGTGGGACCAGAGAAAAGAAAAACACTGAAAGATTAATTTCTTGAGAATTTTCTTGTGGGTAGCAATGGCTCAAAATGAAACACTGAGTCCTGCTCCTGCTAACTTTACAGATGCCCAACATTGAACCTAATAATATTACAATGTCCCCTCTAACCCTCCCCTTGCCTGCTGTATTTGGTGGCTTGGCTGAGCCTGTGGAAACCAAAGGATATACTCTAGACAGTGGCTGTATCCTGCCAATAGCTGCAATAGCTGCAAGGGACCAGAAGCAGGTCCCTTACCTTCTCTCAACAATTTTATGAAAAAGATACACATCTTAATTTTTTTTTCTTTTTGCCTGGGAGTTCTTACTAGTTCTAACTAGCTCTTACTAGAATAGTGGCACTCAGAAATACCTTTATGCCAATAGTGAGCTCACAGTGGTTTGAACCAACTCCCACCATGGTTATATAAATATTCATATTGTCTTTAGAGAACTTTAGGCCAGGCCTTTCTTTTGGAATAAACCTGTGAGTGTAGCTGTTACAGCAAACCAGCAGTTTGAAATGTGGAGCTACGTGGAAATCTACCCAATCTCTCTCTTCCCTGGCTTCACAAGTGGGAGCTGTTGATACCTGCACAGCTCTGGATACAGAGCAGAGGAGCATAGTAAGTTAATAATCCACAAGCCATTCAGAAACATCTAAGACAGAGACACTGACACCAGGGAATCATATGTCTGCATTGAGGATCTAGGAAACTGTTTACTTGGAGGGCTGATGAGGAATGCACAGATGAACCTCTAAAACAACCACTTGACAGGTAAGGCTACTAATGTACTCTAACAAATAGCTCAATGTTCTCAGCATCTCTCTATCTTTTCCCCAAGCATACTCGCAGCAGTTTATCAACATTATAAAATGCAAGGAGAGTTCAGAGCATGGATAAAGAGTTGATGGCCAGCTTTTGGTGTGCCTGTTTATTGGACATACTTGATTTACAGGTCTCCTATAAACAACAGTTCACTTTGAGCTGTTGTTTTCTTTTATTTTTAATGTTAAAATAATTACTCTTCATCCTAAATAAGCATTTGAGAAGTCCTTTAGCTTTCAGGAGAAAGCCTGGAAGATTGCTTTTAAGAACTACTCCAATGTGTGATTTCTCTCTCATAGAGCCAGCGATTATTGTACTCTCTCTGTTTTCCTCACGTTTACCGCCTTTTTTTCCTACCACAGCATGGTTTTCTTTCCTCCTGACAAGGGGGGAAAAGGAAAGAAAAAAGGAAGAGCAGGATAGGCAAGCGCCAGCAGCGCTTTTCTCCCCGGGGCTGGCGGGAAGCGAGGAGCGGAGCTGGGCACCTCCTGCCCTTCAACGGAGCAGGTTGCCCTTCCCGGGGGGGTGGGTAGTGGGGGGTGCGCCACGGGGACGCGCCGGAGGAGACAACCGCGCTCCCGCGCCCACCGGCACTGCCTGCACGCCCGCCGCGGCCCCGGGGGGCTCTGGAACCACCCTGCGGAGAAAGGCGGGAGGGAGAGAGAGGGGGTAGAGAACCGCGATGGGGGACACCGCAGCTCCGCAGCAGAGGGAGCGGGAGGGACGGCAGGATGGATGGATGAGCGATGGAGGGATAACGGGTGAAGAGATGCACGGATGGAAAGATGGAGGGGTGAAGGATGGAAGGCTGGGAGGACGTGGGATGGAAGGATGAGGGATGGAGGGAGAAGGGATGGACGAATGAGAAAAAGGAAGGCTAAGGGACGGAGGGCTGCAGGAGCGAGCGCCCGCGCTTCCCAGCTGCTCCCCCTCCTCTGCGCGCCTCCGCGCCGCTCCCCGTGTGTCCCGTCNGCCCTGCCCACGACCCACTCCCCAAAAGCACCTGCCGTGCATCCTTTCCCCCGCGCCTCCCATCCCGGAGCGGCCACAGGGATGAGCGCTGGAGGAGAAACTGGGGGTGGGGGTGAGTGGTCGCGGAGGAAGGCTCCGTGCACCCACCTGCCCCGCTCATCAGAGGAACGGAGAGTCTTGGCCCGGGCTTTCGCCCTCGCCACGGAGCTGGAAGGTCCGCGGGGCAGCAGGGGTGTCCCCGGGGCTCTGGAGGGGAGGGGGTTGCAGGGGGTTGCTCCCGCCCTGCTGCCCCTGCCGGACACCGCTGCCCGCTCTCCCGAGGGTCGCACACAGAGACCCCAACAGCCTCGCTCCCCAACCGGGGCCAGGGTCCGCTGCCACCCCTCCGTCCCCCCTCCCGCTCTCCGGGGTGTCTGAGGGGAGGGGGCAGAGCCTTAACTTTTGCAAGGGACCATTTGAAGGTGGGGTGGCCTCAGCTCAGCAGAGTTGGCTCCTTCCCCGGAGTCATCCCCCCGGGGGAGCGAGGGGAGGGTCCCGGTCCCCCTCCTGGGGACGGGGGATGCAGCGGAGCGAGGCTTTTCCCGCGGGGGACTGGCAGGACTCAGCACTCCAGTGGACTTTCCCGTCACTCTTCCCCCTAACTCTCCAATAAATAGTTAATTAAATAAAGCTCGGGGTGGCTGGGATGGTGGGGGTGGTGGGGAAGAAGTCTGTGCTTGTTTTGCTTTCGCTGCCCAGTGCGCAAACGATGGGATGCTGTGGCTGAAAAGGGTTTTCTGGTTTTTATGTGTCATGATGCATGCACACGGTTGGTTGTAGGCGCTGTAGTAACTGTCTGTATCCCAATAGTTCCCTGTCGAAGGGTTGTTATGGCAGCAGTGCTTCCCCCTTATTTTATTCAGCATCTCTGGCTCAGAGTAATGCTAAAGACCTGGAAACTGCCTTTCACAAAAGAAAAAGGAAAAAAAGAAAGAAGAGGCAGCAACCTCTTGCCTCTTTTCCAAATAGCCAACAAGTACAAATATAAGATTCACACAAAATTTCAGTCCCTTCTCCAGAAGCTGGTGCTGTGACAACACTTAAAGACTGAAAGAAGCTGGGGGAAAATAGCTTTTTCTTTATTTCTCCACAATTCCTGCTTTTTGTTAGATTTTATTGGAGTTTTTGCTTGGTTTTGCATTGTGGCTTTTTTCATGTGATGCACTTACACTTCTTCCTAATATTCTTTCTCATAGAGAACTGCTCAGTCCTGCATTACACTGGGTAAAGGGATTTAGGCAGTTCTACATACAAGTAATGCACATTTGTGGGAAGGGAAAGCTAGTAGTTCTGTAGATTTAGCTTTTCTGTATAATTTCTAGGATGGTGAGTTTTCTTCTTGCAATACAGAGAGGAATCTGTGTGAGACTCATCAGAAAGGTTTCATCACATCTTAACTGCCGTGGCTGGTGGCAATGTGAAACAATAAGAATTAAAGGTTATTATGGAAATAAGTTCCTCTGCCACATGCAATGGTCAGCCTATTCTCAGTCAAACCACAAATCATTGTATGGGAAACACTTTGATTGTTTCATTTCAGTTTAGTTACCAGTGGTTTTTGGAAACTGTGAAGCCTTTGATGAGGATGGAGGTTAAAAACACATGAAATTGGTAGAGGGCTATATTATTTTGCAGTTTTTACTCTGCACTTCTATAGGTACCATTTGTTGTCTTCATCTGGAGCTTGCCTGTGTAGAGGTTGAGCAGTAAATGGTAAGGACAGAAGGATTTTGTCCTGGAATCTCCTGCATTTTTATTTCCTGCAGAATACTTGCAGACTGATACTGATATTGCAAGATGAAATGTTACTGAATTGTGATAGATTGTTTCCAATTGTACATTTTGAAATAAGTTTGGCTTATCAGTAGGAAAGCAACATGAGTGTGTAACTGTTCATTTAAGGATGAAAACATGCTGTCCCAGGATGATTCATGTGTCGAGACTGACTAGATTCAGGTTAAATAGGTGAACTAAAATCATGTAGCGTAAGTGATCTGTAATGAATTTTCATTGTTTATAATAAAAACAGGCACTCTTTTCATCTTCAAATAAGATGTTGGAAGAGAGATAAAGAACAATAAAATAGATATTTCGAATGACAAACTAAACTCATGAATCAAACCTCAGATATTTCTGAGGGAATATAAGCACATTTCTTGTCATTACTGTGGTCATGATTCTGATCCCAGCTAAATCAGCAGGAGATTCTCCCCAGGCACTGCTGTGAGCAGAATCAAAGACATCTCTGCTAATCATTTTTGAGGAACCAGGATGTGAAAAGATCACTTCTATTTTTCCACATTGCTGTAGCTGTAAGGATTTATGTAGTGTCTCATATGGAATATGCCATGCTTTACCCTTCTGAGCAGTGCTCAAGCCTATAGTTCTTACCTGCCCAGACAGCTCAGCTGAGACAATTCCTGTATGTAGAGCTAGGGGTAGTTTTATTGGGATCATCTAGCTAAATCATAGCCATGTTTACTGGAAAAAGGGTTTGATTCTGAATATTTTGATACCTGATACCACTAAAAATTCATTTTAGGTGGTGGAAATAGCATGTTTCTTAAAATGGCTTTATTTGTTTTATGGTTCTGATATGAAAGAACTAGCTGAATTTAATCAAGCTGGAGAGCAAATGTTTCCAACTTTACTGATTTAAAGATATCCTTAGTGATTTAAAAATAACCTTTAATTGTAATGAAGAAAAGACAAATTTGGTGACTCTGAGAAGGGTTACAGGTGAAGTTATTTGATCCAAGTGAACCAACAGATTGCACTTATTTAACATTACAGAGAGATAAAATGGAACAAAAAGAAAGCTAGCAGAACTCAGTCACCATGGGAAAATACACAATATAAGCCCTAAAAGACTATGGCAAAAATTACCCAAGAGGTTTCAGTTTTAAGGGTCTGACTCCTTTATGGGAATCGGATGGAAAAAGTCCCATTGACTGCAGTAAGCATTAATAACTGGAGGATATTCCAAGAGAAGGGGTGGGTAAAGCTAATTTAATTAAGTATCACTAGCATTCTGACAGATAGTTTCCAAAACCAGATTGGAAATGTGCAGGTTTTCTTCAGCTAGGAGTTAGTCCTGGCTCCACTGAAGCTGAACTGGAATCTTGCCATCAATTTCACTGGGGCCAAAACGTCACCCTGAGAATTACCTTTCAAGTGACTTCTGAAATACGTTGTGTGTTACATTTAATCTGGTTTTAATTTGTATGATATTCTATTAAAATGAGGTTACCTTTGCCAAGTTTGAGTTATTAATTAGTTATTAGCAATCATTTTCCCTTTTCTTTTGCATTTTTTAAATGTCAGTTTTTCAGAAATGGCAAGAAATGCAAAACAGTTTTCCGGTAAGAGCGCACTCATAAGCTGAATAATTCAAAGCCTTTACTGTCATTGTGCAATCAAATTTTTAATATGATGCTGTCAAAGTCATAAAAACAGCAAATCAAATGTGACATCATAGAAGACAATGTATATAGCTGACATGACATCCAAATGTTTTAATTTCCCCACTCTATATTTAGTGGTTAATGAAGATAGACTTCTCTTTCTTTCCTCTGAGGAAGCTCCTAATGCAGCATATTAATTGTTCATAAAAAATGATGAGTATATTTTCTTAAAAAGAGATGTACCTCTAGTGAAGAAAAGTCCCTAATGGGAAGGAAATAAAATCATACAAGAGACAATTTAAAGCCTAGAACTGAGATAATGTGTTGCTAATCAGAAAAACTACTGCCAGATAGGTTTCCTGGAATATGGTAGGTATGATCTTGAAAAACAACTGTTTATTACTGTTTGTAACTAGGAATGTACCTCTATGAAAAAAGAAAACAACTGATACACTTTTGTCTTCAAAAAACATGGTCACTTCTGTGATATCTTTCTGCTGTATTTCCTCCTGAATTAAGTATATTTAATACTAATTTAAAGTACCAGATTGACCGAAATGCAAAATGAAACTCTGTTTTTCCAGAGCATTTGTGGGGCACAGACAGCAGCAGTGCAATCTGGTGACCCCACGCTGAGCTGCCATGGCAGCCAGACTTGGCTGGGGATTCAACATGGGCAAAACGTTTGCCCACCAAGATCTTCCAAGTGGCTAAGGACCTCTGCTCCAAGTGGTCAATGGACTGAGGAAATCTGCCTAGACTGGGATTTTATTGCTTTCATTTGCTTGTGGCTCCTTGGGGACCTGGCCAGATCCTGTGAGGAGCTCAGCATTCTCAGCACTGGTGCTTTCTGAAGTGCTGAGTGTGTTTTCAAGATCCTCCGAGAAATGGAGTGAAATAAGCAGTTCATTTCACACAGGCCACAAAGCAGCTTGCAAGTTGCAATGATTTTCCATCACTACTGCATATTGGCTGTGTTTGAATCAGTGAACTAGAGGTGAAAGGCTCCAAAAATGTGATTACCAGTTGCTGGAGACATTTAGTCCTTCAAGGAGATCTTAGTGGAAATAAGTATTTCACAAACTGGAGCACAGAGAAATGAATTAATGACACACAAATACTTTTGTTTTTAAAAAAAGCTTTCAAACTTTTTTTTTTAAATGTTATAGAGTGACTACTAGTTCCATGTTGTGAGATATTTGGTTCTGGAATACATACATAATCCATGAGAAAACAGCCTCATGTGTTCATATTTCATTACCACACCATGTTTGATCCGACAGTAGACAATGATTTAACCATGCACTCCCATACCTAGCTAAATCAAAACATTCCAGTAGTAATGTTTGGGATGTTGGGGTTTTTCCCTCTAATGTCTGCCCCTAAGCAGCAGAGAAAATCACAAAACAACTGAGGCAAATGACAAATAAATACGTATTTTTTTATAATGGGCTTTTATGTATAGTGGTTTATTTTGTATAAATTAAGCTTACTACTCCTTTGGGAGAAAACCCCCAAACTTAAAACTATTGTAATTGTTTTATTGTACAACTTGAACCTACCATGTAAGTAAAGTTACTGAACTAAAGGAAGCCACCAACTGAACACTGAAAATGAATATTTAAGTGATAATCCAGCTGTTCTAAGGTCTCTTGTCTTTTCAGCAGATGTCTTCTTCCTTTTAGTTTATCCAGGGCAGCAACTACAGCAGTTTCAAACTGAGAGAATGTGTTAGAACTGAAACTGCAGGAGAGCATTTCAATATTAGAATGAGAGACAGAGATCTGTAAGACCTCAATAAGAGATTGTATTACAAAGCATATAATGATGTAAAGCATATTCTTCCTTCAGGTTTTTTTTTTCATTTAGGAAATGAGTGCCATTAGAAAATATGGAATGTATTTTTATTTTTGTTTATCTAGCACCTTTATTATTGTTTTATTTCCCTAATAAAACAATCCTAGAAAATATTTTGTAGACTTCAGTTGTAGATCAACTTCCATCCCAAAGCATCTAGCTTGCATCGAAACATTAATCATCATTTTTCATAGTAAAATGAACCAATTAAAAATCAGACTTGTGATTAGCAAAAAAAAAAAGTATCAAATTCTATCTAATTCTCGTATTTGACTGTTGATTAATGTGCTTTACTGGATAAGACTGAGTGGTGCTCAAATATTCTTTAAGAGAATAACTAACAAGCATAAATATATTCCATTATTGAACAGAGTATTTTAATAAATAGTGTCTTTCTTATTGATTTGAACCCCAATTCAAAGTGGAGATTTAAACTATTTTGACTGAAAACTGCCTGTGCTTAGGATGAAGCAATCACTAAGCATCTTGTTTACATTATTGTCTTTACTTTTTCCCACACTTCCTCCTGAAGCTTTTTTCACCCAAACTGGAGACATTGGGTAGGAGTTCAAAATATTTTTGAATAGCTTCTAAATAATTCAGCAGCATTAACTCTCTGTATATTCAAATATTTTCCTCAGATGAGCCATCACATATTAGGAAGTCAGGTACCAACAGCAGTAGCCAGAGCAGATTACTAACCAAGGACAGATGGATGCAGGTGGTAAGCAGACCATGCCAGGCACTGCAGGGTGAAGCAGGCTCATAAAGCAACAAAACCACTTTTCTCTACTTGTCAGAGTGACATTTCATAGGTTTTTGAAATTCCAAATATGTCCTTTTGAAATGAAAAAGACAAATTTAGAAGTCTTCAAAACTCCAAGTTTCTTTCCCAGATTGTTCTAGATCAACTGAAATGTAAAATATTGTCATATACATCCCCACACATCAGAAACAGTATTTCTGTTTTTTGAGGTTTTTCTTTCAAACCAAGAGCTCAGCAAAATTAGTTCAATTTTGTGGACCATTGTGATGTCAGTGGAACAGGTTTTCAGTGAAGTTTCCTCAATGACTTAAACTGCATAAGAAAAACCTTCTTCAAAATCCAGGTTATGCTGAATGAAGGCATCAATCCTGAAAACATTTGTGTATATGCAGAGCTTTAGGAATGTGGGTATTCCAATAATTTGGCTGATTGTGTACATCAAGTTGATTGTGTGACAAGTACTGTGTCAATTAGAATTGCTACTTGTTGGCAGAGCAGTGGAAGCCTTGGTCTAGAGGGAGAAGGTAGAACTAATGGTAGAACTTGATTTGGAATGCACCATCAAAAATATTTTTCAGTAGAAATAATTCATGCTTTGAATTTAGAAGTAGGATTAGTATGAGTCAAGAGTAGAAGATTCCTACTTTAATCTCAAACATGGAAAATCAAATACTTTAGAAATTAAGGATTTGAAATGAGAAATATTTTATGGTTGCTGCTGAATATTGCATTGAAATAGAATGGGAGGGCATCCAACCACACTTAGAAAGCAAACAAGTTGTTATTACTGCCTGTATTATGTTTGACATAAAACTTATCAGCTAAACAGCCAAGGATATCAACCTAGGCTATACTAATTTTACAATTTATTTAAGCTGATTATACACCATTTTCACAAACTAACTGCCTAAGAGTGTTACTCAGCAGTTCGAAATACCCATAGTTTAAAGGCCAATGTTTAACAAAGTAAGCTCACTCCAACACAAATGCTGATTAGTTTCTTGCAACTACTAAACTTAAAAAAAAGTAGTTTTAAGCAACGCTGTTCTAGCTGAATGGAGAAAGAAAACAAAATAACATCAAAACCCCTGCCATTTTGGAGCAGAACAATCTTACTGCTCCTAGAACTTTCAATAATTAGGAGGATTTAAAGCGCAAATGCTTTCCCCCAAAAACATTTACCTTGACCACCTACACTGAGACAGCTCATGTACTACATTATCAGTGATATTACAGCTGTGAGGGAGGAGCTTTGGGAAGGAATTACATTTCACATCCTGGATGGTCTCTGCTCCTCCCCTACAGCTGCTTACTTGCCACCTTTGCCTTCCAGCATGTGTGGGGACCAAAGGCATGGCCAGCTGCCTCCTCAGCAAAGCTTCTTGGGGAACATAGCCAGAATTCTCTATTACTTGATTTCACTGAGTCTGGAAGCTCTGTGCATGCGTTCCTGACCTGCTGGATATCCAGAAATGGCCTGCAAGCCTTCTTGCTGCAAGCTGTATTTGAGATTCTAACTTAAAGATATTTAAGGAGAAAGCAATGAAAAGACTTTGAAATAATATTTTAAATGTTCTGGCAATTAGAATGCACATAGCTAGACAAAGTATGTTCCCTTAAGGCCCCACCGAGATGAAGAGCCTGATTTCCACAGGTATCCTAGGGCAGGCAAGTGCAAGCAGCTGAGAGCATCTGTATTGTTCAAGCAATCATAACAACAACAAAAAAATGAACAGCAATAATTACATCTGGTTTTTAGACATTTCCAGACAAGCAAAGTTGAAGCCTTGCATGACAAGCAGTACCAATAGTTGATGGGAAGGAATTCCAGACGCTTTGATGTTGGAGTGAAACAGAACAGCACTGCTGTGAAACTCACGGCTGGGAACTCTTACACAGTTGATAGTATCCAGTGTGAGCCTGAGAGTAATTTAATTTCATGAATCAATGATATAAATAGGAAAATGGTTGATATGTGTGTGTATCTATAAACTACAATGCGAATGAGTCAACTCAACTCAGTAAAAGAAGTAGTGACCAAAGCCTGTGCACTACAGCAGTGGGTAATCAAAGAAGATAACCAGCAGTCACTTTTTTTTTTTTTAACATTCATAAGATGTGATTACAAATTGTGGAGACAAATGCCACTCTTAGAGGTTCAACTTGAAACTGGGAGACTACCTGTTATTAAAATACATTGCTTCATCCCATATCATCTTGACACTTTCAAATAAGCCTAAAATTAATCAGCTTTCACATCACCACATTTATCTCAATCATGTTATGATGCAAAAACAGACTAGCTGTGGAGACAACCATATTATGTATAGTGTTCATTGCTGAGGAACAAATCCTGTTTTCCTTAACACCTAAGATACACAGGGGGAAAAAAAATGTTAGCAGTCTGTTGCATAGTTAGTAATGAAGCACTGAGCCATATGAAAATATCATTTTGTTTATAGGAAATTTTACATTCTTGCCAGTTTTCTGTTCTGAAAAGAACAGAAACATAAGTTGAACATTGCTATAGATTAAGAAGATATTTTGTTCAATCAGTAACTTTTCTTTCAGGACAATCTAGATGTAGATAAATTTAGACCAAACTAATTTATTATTTTGTACGATAAAAAAAAAAAAACACTGCACTGGAAAGCTATTTCAGAAAGAGACTTGAAAAAAGTACCTTTTACTTTTTCAAAACAATTTTTTTCTTGAAATTTGCACATTCCAAGAGATGTTTTGATGTATAAACATCAAATTGTCTTTCATTCTCCTCAGAAAAAAAGCCTCACAAGCTCTAGATCTACAGGAAAGAATATGATATCCAACTGGATGTTACCAGGAAAACCTGCAGCTTTCTGTGTTAAGGTATATAAAGAAAATAGTCTAATCTGCTGACCAGAATCAAATAGAATCACTGTGTCTTGACTATATAATTTGGAAGTATACACATATATACACACAATTATATAGGAATATACATATATATCTAGAGAAACAGAGATGGCTGCATAAATATATACTTCTACTCCTCCCTGTCCACAATAACAGCTCAGCTCCTCAGGCACCCTGCTTAGCTAGAACACTCCTCCTTCTCCCTCCCCTTCCCCTGCCCCAATAGAGCAATCTCCTGTGGTGGAGTTATGAATTTATCTCTTTTCTTGAGCTTTTTTGGATTGGCCTAATTTGTAATTCTTTTTGTTCACATTACTATGCAGATAATATTTGTTTCTTTCACTGGCTTGTTACAGAAAAAGTCATTGTGGTGTTTGTGTCCCATTTTTGTAAGTGGGTAATGTTGTGTAATGGTTATGGATTAACTGTAGTTTTCAGGTAAGTAGAAAAAACGACTCCAGAATTATGCCTCTGAAGGTCAGAGATACACAGCTAGATATGGAAGCCAAGGCACCAGGTTCTCAGTCCCCAGCTCCAGCCATGCCTCTTCCTACAGTACAAAATTGCTTTAGCACAGATTTTCCCCAAAATATGGAGAATACTTCTGATGCCATGAAGGGAAGGTAATAGGCGATAATCACAGGCTATTTCAGCAGAATGAGAAAAGGCTGGTATAGATTGGAGAGAACAGTCACTGATCAGTCTAGACAGTAAGCTATGCTATCTAAGTGTATTTTTTAAGCTTTCGACAAAGTTCTGCTTCACAATATATTCCTTCCTGCTTTATTACCATCTTTTTGCCTTTCTAGTCTATTCTCTCTTTGTCATTACTGAACTTTCCTTAACTTGTGTGAGACTATCTTCCTGCCTTTGTTTCTTTTATTCCTCAGATTAATTCTATTGCAGTTCTTCATTTCCATCTTTTCCTTTGCATGGTCTCCCAAATTGTTGCTTCTTAATTATTGAAAAGTTATTTTATTTGCCCTAGGAAAAAAAAAAAAAGAGGCAAGCTGAAGTTTTCACTAACAATTACCTGAGATAATTGAGGGCAAAATCCACACAGAGACTTACAGCTAAATACGTTAAGGGTCTTAGGCAGCAGAAATGTGACTTGGATGTATTTGTCTGTATTAGCAAGTAATTCAGCACAATAGGAGTAGAATGGTAGATCAAAGCAGCTGAAGTCCTTATATTTAAAATATGTGATCAACGTGCTTTATATGGACAAGATATAGTTGACTGTCTTGGACAAAGACACCAAGACCCTTGCACGTAGTCTGAGGCTGTTGAAAGGACTAGTTAGTTCAGATCCTTTTGACACCACTGCAGGTTGTAGTAGACTTGGTACAGACTGTAAGTAGATCTTCTAATTTATTTTGTTTCAAAACAAATTTAATCCATGCACAGTGAGACTGCTTTGAAACCCAAACCAGGGTATGGTAACTGGGACTCACTGCAAACCCACACTGCTTCTTCCAGTCAAATGGCAATCTCCTAGTCTCTGAACAGAAAACTCCACCACCAGCACCTTACCCTGGAGTTGCCCATTCCTAAGTCAGTTCATAGCCTTACAATTTTTGTGTATGCCCCCAGAAGAATCTTCAGAAGACTGAACAAGTTCAAGGACTCTGTAAATCCTCTGTGGTGCCAGCTCAAGGGCTAAGTACTGCAGTGATGCCCTCCTTGGGCAGTTCTGTCAGGCACTAGATAAAGAGTCATTCACCCCTTCTGTGTGGGCAAATAAATATTTAATAAATCATTAATTCCCCCATTCTGACCATGTAGTGACATGGTTTCTAAGGTGTGGCTAGTGTTTTATTTCAGAACAGTCTCTGGGTGTAATAGGTTGCAGTACCACAGCAGGGAATCAGGAGAATTGAACCCACTTCGGACAGCAAATCTAATTACAGTCTTATTAGGGGAGCACCAGCACATTTCTTTTTATTTTAAAATAAAAGCTTTTTGTCATTTCTTTCTGCCTTCCCTCCAATTTCTAAAAAGGGGAAGAAGAAAAAAATGCCTGCTTTGCTAACAAAATCTGAAGCCTGGGCAGATAGATGCACATTCTTCAAATCCTAAGCAGGGTGCTCAACTTCTGACTGTGTGCAATTTAAAACAGACTTTGTGATTAGCATTTCTCTATGGATCAACTGCCTGTTCAATGTCATGACTTTATATAATACTCTGCTCTGTGTACAGGTTGCTCTCTACCCAGTCATGGGCAGGAAGAGTAGGATCCAGAGAAATCAGCAAGCAGAGGAAGGGATAGCTTCAAGGAAATATGGTGGGGCAGTAATACACATATAACCTATACCTTAAAGGCATCTACTTTCAGCACTGGGGAAGTGTCTACTGAAAGCAAGCATATAAGCTAGACCTGCCATTTATCCAAAATAATTAGAACATGCTGCTAATTGATGCCCAAATATCCAGTAATTGGAGCACTCACCATTTAGGTGGGTGACCTTTTAAAAACATACCCACACTTCTGAGCTGGGGAAAAAAAATCACTCACAGTCACTTTCAGGTCAGAAATGTGCTCTAACTGCTGACTGAGTGGTTATTTTGGGATGAAGTTAGTGACTTTCTCCTCTTGAAACTTTGCCAATTTAGATAATTGATTAAATAGCTAATGGAGGAGGAATTTAAACCTGACCCCCTTTCTTCACAGAAGAGTGGACTAACATTGGTCTGTGGAGTCAATTGCTTGCTCTTTGGCTGTATAAATATTTAAAAGCAAACTGAACAGTTCCAAGACAGGAAAAAGAAAAACTTGTCTTGCCAAATAACAAGTACTTTCTGGTTAATGGGAACCTTCTGGGAGGCAGAGAGTCTCAAATCTAATACTCCCCAAAGATGAGATGAAGTGGAGTTGTCTGTCTCCCAAGAGAATTTCATTTACTGTGGTTTCAGAAAGACTTACCTCCTGCCTTTTGAGGAGTTTTTTGGTTTGTTTTGTGTTTTCCATGCATTTAACATTGGCTCTGGCAAGTGTGCTCTCAGATAACCTGTTGGTGCTCTCTGCAGGGTGAGGCTGCTGCCTTTGTGAGTGCATTCACGCTTGGAGAGCCTTGGCAGGGCTTGGGCTTGAGGAATTTGGCACATGAGCACCACCAGCTTGGACATACTGGGCTGGAAAGTGTTAGTGGTGTCTGAACTCTCAGCTTGGCATTGTCCAAAGTGACAGCTAAATCCCTTGATTGACTTTTATCTTTTTACTTCATTTTAGGGTGGTTTAGGAGCCTTTAGAAATACAGAGAGATACTAATAATGGAAACCTTCAGTAAATTTAATGTTTATAGAAAGTGTAGAGCATCCAGTTTGGGAAACTGAAGATCTCTCTCCTTTCATGTAATATATATATATGCTGTGAGCAATAATGTAGCTGTCCCAAACTACTTCACCACTTTGTCTCCAGCTGTTGTTAGAAGATACTCAGGTCTATGACAAAGCCATAAACAAAATTAATGTCCAAGCAAGTAGAAGAATGTGTTAGTTCAGGGAACTATGCTTTGGAGAAAAGTAAATAAATATCACTTTCCCATAGATACTCATTTTTGACAAACTATTTACTTAAAAAGATCTTTACTAGTCCTTTATTGCTCTACCTATTTATGATTTTTAAGTCTTCATGGCAGAGACTTTTATCATGTTTGCTCCTGTATCCTTGAAAGCAGTTACGTACCAACATGACAACTTAATCTAATCTAGCTTTTACATCTTATTTTACAAAGCAAACCCTTATGTAGGTTCCTGTAGCACTAAAAAAGCTCTACTGAAGTCCTTACAAATCTCATTTATTCAAGTTGAATTAGGCTTTCACACTTGCTAATGCTCCCTGAGCCACTATCAAATTGTAGACATGATTTCAGTGAAAGTCCTGATGCTTGTGGTAAGCCTTCTCTGGTACGGATAATGCAAGAGGACAAACCTTTGGAATTTGTTGCTCCCTGTTTAGACTGAAACCTTTCTGAAGCAGGAGTAAGTTGAGAAGAGCATTAGAATTTCCCAGATAATTACTTTGTCATTACCCTACTTCTAATACTATAATCAGTCCAGAGTTCTGAGCCTGGAAAGGTTCAAAATGTACTCATGGGTGTTTTTCCCCTCTTCTCACCTAACTTTAGCCACCAAAAACTAAGCTAACCTTCAAGGCTTCCTCTGCAGTCAGGAGAGAGAAAGACATCTCCAGAGAGCAATTCATTGTGTTTTTGGACTTCTTCCTGAGAGTTCCTCCCTCTGTATAGGAGAGAGTCTATACAGGACTATAAGGGATCTTCAGTGTGTACTATGGAGAATATTTTAAAACATATAACAGTATTATTTAAGACTATAAATTATGCATATATAAGACTTTCAGTTTCCAATGTCATCATGTGTGGTTGACTTGGGCTATGTGTAGAAAGCAGGCAAGGACACATGAGCTTGCTGTGCTACCCCTGCAGCTGGGAAAGTGGAGGAGTATGGTACAGAGATATTTGAGCTGGCAGCACAGAAGCTATTGTGGGGCTAGGAGCAGCACAGCTGTGTTCATGCAACACTGCACACTGAGTTAAGAAACCTGAACTGCTGAAACTGCCTTAAATCATTGGCACAATACTGGAATTTTTATGAATTTTGTTTACAGCAAACAGACCAGTAGAATAGTCTATATATTTATCAAGTTTCTTCCAGTTTATCACTTTTTTCTGGTTGCTTACTTAGTTTTGAACAAATCCTCACAAATATTCAGCAAGCTCAGAGGCATCTTGCACCAGCCATTTTCTGTCACAGAATATATGCTCTCCCAAGAAGTATTGCAATCATTCCTTTTGTCTTGCCATTTCTCTAAGTATGCACATCTATATTAAGGAATATGCCAATCAGGGGAAAAGTGAGAACATTCTGATGCTCATTGTGGAATAGTAGTACTAATGCAACTTAATTTAAGTATAGAAATGTCCTTTCATTAATTTCTGTGAATGAATACAAGCTAAATGCTAACAGATGACTGCATGCCATTAATTACTGCTAAAACAAAAGGGTACACAACCTAAATTTCACAATGCTCACAGCACTACTCCAAAGAAGATCGTTCTGAAGCTGTTCATGACATATCAAAACTTCTTATTAGAACTACAAGGTTATGGAGGGAAAAAAACTGCAACCTTCTCTGAAATCCTGCAAAGCAGGTTTGACTTTCTTTGCAGTTGTCATCATTTTATGATCTGAATGGATGTTATTCAAATTAGACCCTGCAATATTAGTGCCATACACTCTTTTGTTAGAAGAAGTATTTTGACTAGATAGAATCAAACTTGTCTTTGCCAAAGGAAATGTTTTTTACATTGGGATGGAGTCTGCTCCTCATTTTGGTTTACTACTCTTTTTCACAAGAATTGTTCTATGTTATTTCATGTAAAAGTCCTTCTATTTGGGGAAATTAAAGTCTGTGTGTAAGGAAATTCTAAATCAATTAAACACAGGGCTCAACTAATGTTATCACTGTTATTCTCAGCACAGATGAATTGGAAGCTGATCTGCTGAGAGGGAATCATAATTGTCTCTTCCTGTGAACTGTCAGAACACTATGACCATTTGAACTTTTCCTACCTCCCTAAGCTGCCTTTACTCCAGGTGAAGAGCATGGAGAAAGCAGGTTTGAGATCCAGCTCTGTCTTCTTGGAGCATAAAACTGACTTCAATTCTTTCATATACACACAAATATCTTACTGGACTTCTGGGTTATTTGTAACCAAATACACAAAACCAGGAACTAAACTTGGTTTTATAGGAGCAACATCTTTACATTCACTTTACTCTTACAAATTCACAGCATGATTTCCCTACTGCTTATGGGCACATGAAAGGGCTGGTGATACCTAATCTCATTATTTTATGCTATGTGCTATGAATTTTTTATCTTAATGCTCCAACTTGGAAAATTAGAGCATTGCATGAAAATCTCAAATGCTATTAGACAGAAAAAAAGAGAAAGCTAGGAACAGACACAGTACACTTTTTATGCAAAATTCTTTCCAGCTTCTAAGCTTACTAAATATTGTTGTCTTCTCAGTTCTGTTAGCAAACAGATACTATTTAAAGTATTTAGGTTAGACAAGATATTTTAGCCTGAAACAAATTATCAGCAAGTTATATGAGCATATACTAATGCCAGCAATTGAACTGCTGGATCATGGAAGTTAAAACTTTCAGCTTACAGGATGATGAGGGTAGGTAGAAGCTGATAAGTTCATCATATCTGCAACCAGAGGAGACTTACCTACTTTACACATACTCTTTATACAATTTGACAAATCTTCAAGTAAATTTTTCTTCTCAGTCCTTTTGAGAACTATTAATTTGTGCAGAAATAAAGGCATGTTTTTTAAATTCTTGGGATAAAAGTACAAGGCCAGCTGGAATAAAACCACTCCACCTCTACACAGAATAGTCTTCATGGGCAAGCAGTTAAGAAATCATCTTTTTGAGATACAACTTGAACTATCTTAACCTTGGTGAATCTTAATCTCAATTCGCCTCCCCTACTTTGATGATCATATACTTATGCAGGTAGTACTATTGACATCAATGTGACTACTCACCAGTAGAAATACAAATCAGGGTGAGTAATCAGCTTGGAAACCTCTAATGCTATAATTAAAATCTTTTGCAAAGCAGTACTCCCCTTGCTTCAAGCCTAAAGTCAAGTATTACACTTGAATCTTTGGTTAGTCTGTGCATCTTGCTGTTATGGATCATCGTTGTTGTTGTCGTCGTGGCTAGGCTTGGTGAACGAAGCTCCAGGGAGGGCTCCATCCATGCTCCTCCTCAGCGCCTTTTCCAAGCACGCTGATAAAAAGAGGATAGCAGATAGCACCCTCAAGCCTGCACTATGGATTTTTTTTAGGTGAGACACAGCATGCACAGAGCTGGACCCACCCTTTAGTCCTAAGGTTCATCTGCCAGGGCCTAGCAAGCTTGGACGCTGGCAGCCAAGTCCTTAGGATGGAGGTTTAACCTCTTAGATGGAAGGCCTTCCAGGGCTAAACGAGCTCCATCTGCCCGGGTTTGGAATCAGAGTTGTCCTTCTCCTAGGATGACTGCCAGAAGGCTAATGAGCTCATCCTACCCATCCAAGGATTTTAGGAACATGGGTATCACTCCCCACACTTTCCCGTGGGCAATGAGTTTAATGCTCCCTCTGCTGTGGGCACAGTTATGGCACCAGGGGCCACAGGAGACCACAAGGGATTTTCAGACTGTGCCTGTGCTGTTATGGATAAGATGTAGGGAATTGGTGATGCTGACTCATTATGATGTGATGCCATGAGCTGCAGCTTTCCCAGAGCAGCTGCTTTTTCTGACAGACATAATGGTCTACACTAGGCCTTTGATCTTCTGCATATTTTACTTGCCTATTAGGTCTTGCTCTTTGTATATTACTTCTTCATTCATTGTACTTATTCTACTGTATGTTCCCAGATAGTCAAGCATTTTCACCTGTGTTTTCTATTTTGATTTTGCAGAAATTACTGAAGGTTTTCATAAGCATCAGTTGATGCAGGTTTAAATTATAATTTAAGAAAATAATGGGAGAAAGGGGCTGGAATCACTGGGTGCTCAACTTGACAAAAATAGTGGTGTGGGGGCAGAATACTGGAGGTATAGACTTTTCTACTGCAGTTTGGAGTCAGTATGATGAAGAGCAAAAGGTCTCCATAAGCACATGCCATTTACTGGAAATTGTTCCTCTGACTATCACTTTCACTTGGAAAATACTCAAGTCCTTGGCAGTCTATTGCCAACAGTCATTCTGAGCCCTCCATATGGACAGAGCAGGTATTGTTTAATATCTTGTGTAGCTGATGATTTCTTTCACAGGAGAGGTTCTTGTTTGAGTTTTGCCTAAGAAAAAAAAAGGTCGTAGTATTTCAGTCACTTACATTTAATGTTTACCAAGTAATTTTTTTCATTAATCACAATTGATTGCATCTGAGTTTTTCATTAGTTTATGAACTTGCCACTCCCTAAGCATGTGTATATCCTTAATTTACTGCCATCACTGTGCTGTAATCAATTAAATCTATTATTTATTTGATGTTTTTAGAAATTAATGACATTTTCATTTTTTCCTGGTCATAATATCCACAAGTGATAATCAACTTCCTTTTGACTTTTATTCCTTTAATACACTCTAGATCATGGTATTCTAAAGACTTTTAAAATCAGTGGTTTCATGGCAATATGAAATACAGGAATTCATTTCTTTCTAATATTTTCAGGAAAACTTTTAGTTTGTTGTGTTTTATTCAGATTATTGAATTTTAGGCCACACTGTGTTTGGGTTTTTATGTTACAGTCTCATTAAAATGGGAAATTGGATCTGCTTCATAGGCTTTTTTTTTTTTTAAATGGATTTGAAAATATAAAACCTCAATTCATTGACTTGTTTGTAGCCCAAGAGTGTATCCTCTACTTGATTCAAGGATCACTGAGCTTTTGCTCTTGACCTATTTTATCTGTTGTAGAATCAAATGACTATGCAGATAAATATAGATTTATAGATAAATTCCACCCTTTTATTTCTGGTATAAGACTGAGAAAGTCCTTGAAGAATTCTGAGCATTGAGTTACCATCCTTTTGTGAGCCAATTCTTATAAGATGCCAGTGGATGAGATTCAGAAGAATAATGCTGGAGACCAGACTTCAGAGTAGCTGAGAGACTATTCAGTTTCAATATATGTTTTGAAAGATTTTGTCCTCTTGAATGCTAGCTGTGGTTTGCAGTTAATATAAATTTGCTCCAGATATTGGCAAATAGTACTAAACTAAGCATATTTTGCTTTGCACTCTTTCTGTTATTTCCATTTAGCAGTCTTCCTTTAGGGAGCCTTGCAAACACATAGAATAAGTGGGAGGCCTCTAGGAAACACCTTCACAGCATCATTCCCATTGATTGCTCTGGGTGACCCAATCGCCATGCGGAACGTCAGAGAGTCACAGATGTGCTGGAGCATCCAGAGAAACACTCCTTGATGTCCTGGAGATTTGCTAATCCCTGCTGCTTTGAAGGTGGTGATGCTGGGGCACAGCAGCCAGCAGCAGCCAGCACAGGCCTGCTGGGTGCCCTCAGGCCTTCTCCACAGACACTCAGCAGCTGGGGAGCTGTCAGGAGCAAACTCACCATAGAGAAGAAGCAAGAAGTTCTAACCCCACAATCCTTCACTAACACCATGCCAGGCTCCCAATATACTTTGGGAAGGTCTAGGGTAATAGATTTGCTTCTTCACAGGGACCACAGAACCAACCCTGGTCTATGTGCCTGTTCTCAAAGGGAGTGAAAAGCTCCTTTTACACCTGTACTCCAAGAAAGCCTGATCATGTAGTGGTCACTCCTGGTGAATAAAATGGCTCTCTAAACTATATTTTCTCATTAAGGAAATGAATCCTCAAATTCTTGGCCAAAATATTCCATATTTGGCATTGGTTATCTTTGTTATATACTATTTGAGGGAACTTAACTGTTGCATTCAGTGTGATTTGATTTCTGTGTATTACAGCCATAGTATAGTTATCAGTCCCTTCTCCAGAGTTTACCAAATCTTGGTAAAAGTGATAAATTTCAGTCCTTGGAAATTAAGGTTATTTTTATTACTCTATCAAGATGTGTTCATTGGATAAAATAAGTTGGTTTTCTTAATATAGATTCATAGTGAGTGTTAAATCAGCTGAAATATGCTGCATATACATAGATCTACTTTAAATAATGTGAAACTGCACACATATAATTAGATATTTAGTGCTAATTTTAGAAAATGGCTTGAGTATGGTCAGCATAATCTATTTTTTATCAGCACTTCAAATTTATTCTGGCTTTCATTCTTACTATTGCTTTATAGCAATGCTCATTTTTATTTATTTAAGAAAGTAATTAAACTCAGTTCAGTATACATTTTTGGAGGTAGTAGAAAAAGCTCTTGCTGTGATACTAAATGTAAGATGTCTTTTTTCTGGGTGAAATTATTGCACTAATGAGTAAGAATCCATTTTCAACTCTAACTTTAGAATTTTCTTATTTACACAAATAGCCTCATTTAAAAATCCAGTTCCTTGCAGAATTCATTTTGAATGGAGACAGTTTTGCTGCTATTCACACAGACTATTTTCCAAGACTTTTAAACTCCTGTAACTGATATGGGAAAAAAAAAGCAAATAAAGCTTCCATGATTGAGAGGAGAAGAAGTTTTCTTAGTCTTCACCTATTCTGAAGAGATGTTGTGGGGGCTTTGGGCGTATACAATAAATCATACAATACATACAATACATACAAATCATACAATAAATCAACAAAAATAAATACATACAATAAATAAAAAAAATAATCTGCTAAACTTCTCAAAACAGTGAAAGGCACCACTCTCTCTATTAAGGGAATTACATCTATAATTTGTGTTTGTTTCTTTCATTTTGATGACATTAACAGTGAGCTTCAATTGCACAGTTAAGGTTAAGAGGAAGAGAGTGTCCTCTCTCAGGAGAGAATCTACAGCTTATGTTAGGGATCATCATTGTCAGACAGGAGGTAGCTGATCTCAAGAGCTGTGATTCTTGTGTCTTGGTCATGAGCACTAGGAAAATGTTAGGCTGGCTAAAGAAAGGGGTGTGGGAGGGAAATCAGACTCAAAAAATAAAGGGATTATGTTTGACCCCATAAGATTTTATGCTTCAGTTCCCTGTAACAATATCTAACTCTATGGGACAAAAGCTGGCCAAACAAATTAATGAATAATGAAAACAATTTCCACTAATTTAATTTAAAGCCAAATCTAGCAGGTGGAGAATTGTTTCTTTTTAATCCAAAATGAGCAGCCAAATTAGCTTGAGGCAGGGGCTGTGTTTGGATACCAAATTAGGTAAAACAGTCATTTCTAAGTCTTGACTTACTAGCAAAGACACATAAATCTTTTCATCCCAATTGGAGTCTTGTTGATGTTCTTACTAGCAGGGAAAAATCTGTTTAATGTCTTGTCTGCAGTTTTGACATTTTCAGTCTTCCTTTTTCTGCACCTTTTTTAATGATCATAGCACTAAAAGCTAAGAAGAGGAAATATAATCTCTCCTCACCCACCTTCTTTTATTGTTTGATATTCAGCTTCATTATCTCCTACCTTTAAAGGGTCATTGCTAGAGCCTGTAACTGATCACTCTTGCTTTCAGCTTGGGAAATTTGAAGCACTGTTGCTGCATTCAGTTTTGTTCTGTTTTGCTGCCATTAGTTGTCACTATGTAAAGCTTTTCCCATCCCCAAAAAACCAAGTGCCTCCTGTGAATAGTCCCCTAATACAAGCTCCCTTTGTCTGAGGTCTTCTCACTCAGCAGAATCAGCAGTATAATAAAAATGTCAGTTTAATTTTTAGGAGGAAATGCTTGACTTTTTTAACAAGAGAGGAGCACTCAGTGTTGAATCAGTCACAAAAGAAGAACTCTTTTCATGACCACTGGAATTAGTGGACAGGGACAGAGAGGGAGAGAGTGAAGGGTGGGAAACTAGCTTTCTTCCAGAAAAAAAAAAGGAAAAGCTACATTTAAGGACATAATTGAATGATTTGGCATTACTTTGAAGAATTAACACAGTATGACCTTTTTAAATTAATACAACTTAAGCGTATAATAATCCCATGTGAAAAATATATATGAGAGAATGTTTGAAGTATTAATGGATGAATCTACAGATATTTTAAACTGGGAAAACAAGTGACAACGCAATTGCCATCTGGGTTTAAAACCACAAACACATGCACACAAGGCCAATTAGCTACAATGAAGTACCATTAGAAAAAGGAAATGAGAAAACTTTAAAAAAAATAACATCTTGTCAGCACACTGGCTTCACTGCTTGCTAAATAGAAAAGGGTGTTATCAGTTTTATTTCCTCTGAGGACAGGAAAGAAGCTATTATAGTGCAGAATCCCTTGTGCCTATGAGAAAAGAGCTGAAAATAGATTGAAAAGTGTGAGGGAAAAGCAGGCATAATCAAAACTAGTTACTCTACAGAAACATTTCTTCTTTTTTTAATATATCCCAGCTAATGATTCATTTTACACATTTTTCTGTTTACCTAAAGAAGCCACTAATAGTGTTTTACATAAGCATAGGAAGGAGAGAAACTGAATTATGGCTAGTTTGCAGAGAACCCAAATTCGATAATTGCTACATAAAGCATGTTTAAGCAAAGATATTCAAACCCAATAAAAAGGGGCTTTCCTATAAATACTACCAGTGTCTAATTACAGAGAATCAAAGCTGAATCTATGACATACCCTGAAGGTTAAATATTATTTTGCATGCCTAGAAACAAGCGTGGGAGGCAGAAAATAAGAGCAATTCATTACTGAGGCACAGTGAAACTAGTCAAGAACAACCTCGCGGTGGCTGGGTAATGTAGGGTGGTTAATGTGAAGCATGTTCCTGGGAATGGAGGTTTGTCCTTAGGATAGGTAGAAGTGACTATCAAGTGATTGACAATATTTATCTCAAGGTGAAAGCCTGTGTGATGCCCAGGCTGGAGAAGAACAAGATTGAAACACATTTCAAGGGATGGCCAGCACCAAAATGGGACTTTGGATCTATGTTACCAGGAAGGCAGAAATTTCTCTGCTGGTGGTTAGGGCTTTTTACAGGAAGAATATGTCTGGAGTATTGAGATGGTATTTAGCAAGGAATGATAAGGGAAAGAATTTAGGATATAATGGAAAGGCATGCATACTCACAACACCAAACTCATCATTCCCAACTAAGCCTTCTCACTTCTTATTCCTCCACGGCTTTGTACATGAGGAAGACAAACAGAACAGCTGGCTTTATCTTGGTTTGTTTGCTTTAGTGCCTGGGCTGCTTCTTTTGGCTGCTTTCTCCTACTCTTGCATTGTAATGTATTTTCACTGCAAAGTTCATGATACAATAGGAAACATAGCACAACAGATGCATAACATGGAAAAGTTATTGAAGAGCTGTTGGCAGTGAAGAAGGGAACAAGTCAAACTAGCACTGGGAAGAGAATAAGCAGGGAAAGTGATCCAGTCAGCTGATATCTGTCTTATCTACTGCTACTGGATAAACATCCTGCTTTGATTGGAAGTGGCCAGGAAACCAACACAATCCCTCAGAGAAGTTTTGCTTCGGCTGCTCTTTTCCAAACAACACAGTATGAAAGTACCACAAATTATTCTCACTTTTTAGCTTTTACTATTGCTTTTCAGGTGCTCATAATATGTTGTATCCGTTTCTCAAGTTAACACCTAGTGGTTTTTGCTTTAGCCTGTTGTGGTGGTATTGCAGCACACTGCCTTTGCTACTATACAAGTACAATATAAGCTGAATACAGCATCTTTGACCCAAATTGCAATTGCTCTGATTCTCTGAACAGATGGAAACACTCTTGTGTGGTTTTGTGAAGAGAAGCTTCACTTCTTTGAAGAGAAGCTCTTCAAATAAACCAATATAATTGCAAAGATAATCCAATAAATGTGAAAAGACCAGATAAACTGCTCTCTTTAACAAACTGCTCCCCTCTTCAAAATGCTCTACTTTTCTCCTTTTCCATACTTCATAGAAGTCATCCCAAGTTCACTGGAAATAGAGGCAATCACACTTTATACAAAAAGGTATAAGATATGTTCCCCATTCATAAATAACTCTACTATATTTCCAAACTTCTGGTGATTAGCATGTATTTTTTAAGTTTATAAATTATAATCTTGTTTGATTATAGCATAAAGAAAAGCTAACAATAAAAATGACACCTCTATTATTCAATTTGCAGAATCTTCTCCAGCAGAATGTTGCTGAAGGTTCTCCTTTGCTGCTAGAGACACAGGGAGCAGATGGTGTAGCTCCCCTGGATTTCAGCAGAATATGATTTCCTTTACAGAAGAACCCAAATTCCATGTCAGATATGTGATATAGGAGAGGATATGTACTCTTCAAAACCTGAAGAGCCTATTGCCTGAAACTGAATATAAAAAGCCTACCACTTCCCAACAACCTTTTCCTCCTAAGTTTTGCATGATGAATTTTTTGACAGATACATCTGTACTGCTCACCTAATAATAGCAATTGTCTGTGTAATTGGGAGCAGAAAAAGAGGTAGGTAAGCCTTTGAGGAAAGCCAGTTAAGCATGCAAGCATTGCTTGTAATTGGTACATAAATTTAGGTTGCATATGTATTTCCTGCTAATGATGATATTTAGAAGCTCTATACCTGTTTTGCTTCCCAACTTTCCAGGTTCTAAGCAGTGATCCTTTGATGCATTTCACTTTACACAGCTTTTACAAGGCCAAACAACCAAAATTGACTGTTATAAACAAAACATGTTATTTCAGCCATCTTCCTTTTTCCATAAATAATAATAATAATAACAAAGCAGGAGAGTATGGAATAATAGCTTGTAAATAATTCACATTGTTTTCTCTTGTGTTGTTTCAAATTTAGACTTGAGCTCCACAGATTAAGCTTTCTCTGGGCTATGTTCTGCATAAAATAGTTTTGAAGATAGATTTTAGTTGACTACTTATATAGAACAAATCACTTTTCTTCTTCAAAATTCAAGTTTGAGGTCACTTCCTTCCATAATTTTCTTTCATTCTCAACATAAAGCAAGTTTAAGTAGAGTTCAGGATTCTATTTTCATCGGTTCAATATATTTCATCAGTTCAATATATTTCATCAGTCCCTACTGAACTTATAGCCTTCCTCCAACTACAGCTCATATTTTTATTTTAATGCTGAATTTACTTAGTTCTAACTTTCTAGAATTCTTCTTCTATTTTTTTCATTACATAAATAACTTCTGCTCATGTCTATCAGTTCTTCCTCTCTCTGCTTCACATCATGTAGCTTCCATGCTCTTCCATGTTTATTCTAATCCCTCAGATCATGGTTGTATTGACCACCTACTTCTATTGCTACTTTTTCCAGTTTATCCAGGACATCAAATTCTGGTAAAGCCCAAAATAGAAATGATAGTGACTCCTAACCCACTGATGACTGGTCACATCCTCACAAGGGTTAGTAATGGTTACGTCCTAAAGACTTGGCTGCCAGTGTCCAAGCTTGCTAGGCCCTGGCAGATGAACCTTAGGACTAAAGGGTGGGTCCAGCTCTGCACATGCTGTGTCTCACCTAAAAAAATCCATAGTGCAGGCTCGAGGGTGCTATCTGCTATCCTCTTTTTATCAGTGCGCTTGGAAAAGGCGCTGAGGAGGAGCATGGATGGAGCCCTCCCTGGATCTTTGTTCATGAAGCCTAGCCATACATAGTAATGGTTTCTGAGGCAGGGACTGCAGGTCTGACTCCACTTCTGGGCTGCAGAGGTAAATCATTTTCTGTAGCACTTTGAAGCACATGCAAGGAACAGCAATGCTGTTGTGAAGCTGAACCCAAAAGAGCTGACAGGCTATTAGCCAGCAATCAAATATTGTGTCCACAGCATTTCTTACTGAAGATGAAGCCCATACACACCATAGGAGATCTGCAGGGCAAATACTAAATTAGGATGCAGTCAACATGTATAGTGGCAGTGCTGATGACTGCTTTTTATTCCTGTTTTTTAACAGGTAGCAGCAGTTACAGATTTAGTCCACATTGTTATAACTCTTGACAGTAATTGTCCCATCTAGGTTTTGTGCAGGTTTTAAACTGAGACATTATTAGTTGATGAGTAAATGTTCCACTAACACCTCAATTACATCAATTGTCCCCAAGTGTAATGCTGAATATAATCCTATGCACAAATAGTTGCATTGCCATTAAAAGGTGTGGAAAATGGATAACTTGGAAAAAAATAACAGAATGCCTGTTGTTTTGTTTTACTGCTTTTCACAGCTGACATCATTCTAGGAGTTTGTACTCTGCAAGGATTTGCAGGAATTTGATGTTTGTAGCATATCATGGCTGTACCATTCTGTATGGTTTCCATTTGATTTGAAAAGTACCTTCACAGTACTGGATTGTGGCACACATTTCAATTTTCTGACTGAATAACATATATCCATAATCTCTTTCAGAAGGATAGAATCTCATTTCAATGCTGAGAAACGTGTAGGAGAAAGAAACAAGACACATGCAGGAATAACAATGAAACTGTGTATTCATAAACTTCTAAACAAAATAAAACACAAAATGTGTCATAATTAAGAGTATTTGGCTGAGACCTTGCAAGACCTTTTTTACAGGAAGAGGTCATGACTCAAGTCCAAGTGATAGCCCAAATTCCCAGCTGAACTGAGAAGCTTAGAACCTCAATTAACAGAAATGTAGAAGTTTTTCTGCTTGAATTAAGGAAATGATAAGTACTTGGAGGAATTCATTAACTGAATTACCAATATGTCTATCATCCTTCAATTTAAGTATTTCTTTTCTCTCCCGTTTTAACTCTGAAGTATTTATAAAATGTAACCACAGGCCCTCTCACTCTCATCTTTTTTATACCTCTTCATTTTTCCTAAAGAACAATAAACCCTCTTCAGATCAGCAAAGTAAGGCTTTTCACATCTTTTTCCTGACTGAATAACTTTTACCTAAATAGGAGGAATCAGAATTTCTACCAGATGTCAAAACGTGTGTGCATGGAACTTTAGAAGGAAGAATTTCATTTACTGAGATTTAAAAATTGCCTGATATAAGCAGGAAAAAAAATCATTAATTGTTTTTCAAACTAGAAAACGTATGATGGAAACTGTCCCCCAGAAAGGATCAAATCCAATGATGATAGACAAGTAAACACAGGGGATTTAGGTGATCATTAATCCCAGTTTTTCAAGTCCCTAGCAAGGGAAAATGAAGTGGTGTCAGATGTTATAAAGATGTTACCAAAGCTGCTATTACAAGGAAGCTTTTGAAGGTGCATGTTATAAAACAGAACTCACTACAGATAGATTTTTTTCTGAGATTAGTGCTAGAGACTGATGTTGCTACAACAGATATGAATCAGCTAAGAAACAGGAGAAAACTGAAATAAACTTTTCACTCACCCAGAATGCAGTTAAGTGTAAAGGAGTATTGGAGAAGATGATAGTCAGCTAAGGATGAGAACAGCAGTAGATCTCCAGATTTCCAGTAGATTTATTTTTTGAAGGAAGTGTACAGGGTAATTTTGACTTTTCCTCCTACATTTTTTCCCAAGTACTCGTTGCATTTTGCTTTTTGGCAGCAAATTCTGTAGCACTGAAATTGCAGTAAACTCTTTTCACCACTTCTGTTCAATCCTGTGGCAATATTATTTAATTAAACTACGAGACCTGTCCACTTTATTGTAGCAAATGATAGGTTACTCACAGTCACCAGTGGGATCAGGGTCAGATTCCTTACCCTTGCTTGATTTACTTCTAATTAACTGATGAGATCACAAAACCTGCAATTTTAGAAAGGGAAATTTACTAGCATCAAGTTACATTTCATGGTATAAGAAGATGCAAAAAAGAATCTTAATCTGCCTCTATATATAGGTCATTGATGTTATGATTTTAAACATAAGACATAAAAAGCAAACTCTTTTTTTTCTGTAGTAGAGTATAGCAGACTAAAGGCTTATTTTTTGTATTCTTTCAGAAGAGTAGGAATTTCAGATACAGTTTTGACACATTATAATTAATACCTATTAAATAGAAGATCAGAGAAGGAAAAGGAAAATGTTAGGCTCTTATAGCAGTCATCATTTTTTCCCCTGGAAAATACTTGTAAAAATAGGTTTAATACATTACTCTCATTTGTGTTTTAAAGATTATTGCAAGTTGCAAAGAAAAAAAAAAACAAGAGAAGCTCTTTGCCCTATGAAAAAGACAAATAAGACTGATGTGTATTAACAAAGAAACACTGATCCACAGCTGCTCAAACCCTTTATTTTCAGTTTCATCAAAGCCTGAGCCTTGTGGCCATTCCAAGCATCCTAGGCTGGGCACATGGCGCTCAGTGCTGCAAAGCTGATCCCCAGAAGCTATGCCATACCTCTGGGGGCCTTTCCTGTAACTGGGAAAGATATTGCTATTGGTCTGAGAAAGACTATTTTCTCTGAAATAGAAATATACAGCAATGACAGTAATACAGCTAAAGTATAAAAATACCATAAAGGATGAAGTAAGAATTTTATGACAAAATTCTACTATTTACAGAGTACAGGTAAAATAAAGATAAAACTAAAATCAATATCTCTTCTATACTTTCCTTTTACAAAATTGCCTGCAGCTCACTACAAACTTAGCAGAGCAAAGGTTTAAAATCAGAATCTAGTGGCTTATTGGTCATTGCATTAATTAATTATGAAATAATTCTACATTGTATTGAAAAATTAGTAAAAAAAGATCATTAAGAGACTGCATGTCTTTCAAAAGTTTTCTACTTTAACGATACATGGAAAAAAAGCAGGACCACAAAACCTTTCTTTCCCTTCCCAGCTATTACTTTCTCCAATAATCTGGTTTTCCTATAGGGGTCTAGATGCTGCCAATCCTTCTCTATTTTTCATATTCAGGATCTTCCTCCACAAATAAGCATTACTTCCAAAGCCTATGGCATCAGAAATTCCCTTTTGATACAGATAGTTTCCTGGTTAGAGTGCCTTTGCAGGCCACAGCCCCGTGGTGTGGCAAATGAAACAGCCTTTCTGGTAGGGCAATGCTGAGCTGTGGGCAATGTTCAGCTCTTCCAGTTGACAAGTAGCTGCTTTAGTTTACAGTGTTATTTCCACTCTCACCAGCTACTGACTTGGATTCAAAGTTGCACAGTTAATTTCTGAGTCTTTTTCTGGCCAGGGCCCAAGATATCTAAACTGACATCCCAGAATGAAAACAGTGATTGACCGTTTTGTTCTACTGGCAAAGGGAAACCTTTGCAAGGACTGTAAATCTTATTAAATAGAAAACAGTGCTTTTGCTGGGGCCAGTCTGAGACTGAGAAATCAGCTTCTCCAGGAGGCAAGGACCAGCACAAGTTTGAATGCCACCTTCCTTTCTAAGTGCAAATTGGATTTTCTTAACCTTTCCTTCTGCAACATAAACATCTAGACAAACAGTCAGACAAGCATTATATGTTGTAAAACAAAACATTGCACAGTAGACATATCTTCCCCTGGGGAGAGGAATGAAAGAATAAACATGTAACAAGCATTAGTCACATTGCTTACTGCACTACTGGAAGATACTCAAATATTCATTGCAAGTGCTATAAAGAGATATATACAGTATAATAAATATACTATATAACTTGTCAAATAATCTACTGCATTCTGGATCAGCCCAAGTTGGAATGAATTTTAAGAGCAGTTCCATGTACAGTTGAGAGAGGCAGCAAAATCTTGTCAGAAAGACAATTTTGCATTTGTTTTAGTAAGTGCAGGTACAAAAAGCATTCCTGATCTTTTTATTAATAGAATTCCTTAGTAGCACCTGTAATTGGCAAATCATCAAAGACAATCTTGATCGACAATCAACAGAGAAACATCCTGAAGAAGAGAGATGAGGATACTGTCCTCCTCATCATCATTATCTGGCTGTTTCCTAGCAACCTTTTAGTATCATCTCAGTTTTATTTCCACTTCCACTGGGACTGAGGCAGAAGCAGTTAACAACTGCAGGACATAGACACAATCCAGCTAGGAACAGAGAAGAGCCAGTGGAAGCTGAACTGAGGGAAAACAGAAGCTAGCTACTTCTGTGCTCAGCAGAAATCTCTTAGAAATACTTGCTGCTACACAGATGAAGAATTGAATCCTGAGAACACTTGCTCATGAGACTTAATCTTTAGATGCAACCACTAATATATCCTCTGCTCTTGCCAGCTGGCCTGGGACATACCATCCAACCTTGTACATAATGGCCATCAGCCAATGACCCAAGTGTTTGATACCATATGTTAATCAGACAGTGCAGTAGGTATGGTGAGCATCAGACCTTCAGAAAGACAGAGCACTTCTTAAGCCATAGGAACTGGAGAGAGTAAATAAACCCCTCACTATCCTGACTTCCTGTGTCACAGAAAGGCAAAATGAGGGGTTTGGGTATGTAGTAGTAAAGGCTTGGATACTACGAATTCATCAATGGTTTCAGATAGACACTGTGGTTTATAACTGTGCTCTGCTGTCAGAATTAAATTTTCTGACATAATGGTAAAGTTTGTCCCAAAAACAGCAGACTTGCAGTAACTAGGCTATATAATAAAAATTTTTTTCTGAATATTTTGATTTCATATGTGTTTTCTGTTCATTTGTTTGCTTATTTGTTTTCCTTACATGGAACATTTCTCTGTTTCTCATCACTCCTTACCCCTTGGCAAGGAATCTTCAAACTGCATTAGACAGAAGGCAGCTCAGTCACAATTCCTTCTTCAGACCACTCAATGGTGCAAGGTGAAGCATGTCACATCTTGCTGGGAGTCAGTCTGTCACTTTTCTGTATTTCCTAACACTTGCTCCTGTGCTGTCATCTTTAGTAGAATTTAACTTTCAATGTGAGTTCAACTACAGTCAATGGAAGTTGTTCAGTATCTTATTGTCATAATGTGCAGGGGCAAACAGAGACCACGAGCTGTCCTTAGACCCAAACACCAAGCATGCTTCTCTAAGCACTCCTGCACACTCCGCAGCATGCTGGGGATACAAGGCCAAAGACAAGCCAGGACATCCAAAGAACTGCTCAGGAACAGGGCTGGAGACCCTTCAACACCTCTGGAAAGTGCTAAACTGGAGTCCTGGATTGTGGATGTAGTCCTGGAAGAGCTGGACAAGGACACTCAATGCTCTCACAGCCCTGAGGAGGACTCTCTTTGGCACCCAGCCCACATTGGGATGTGTAGTGAATAAATAATGATAATTGGCTGGTGCAAAGTAAAAGAGTGTTCACTCAAAGAGAGGAAAATTAAGCAAAACCATTTCATTTTTGTTAATCAAAATAAACAGTTGAGAAATGGTAAAATGGATAAGTGATGTCAATAGAACTGCAAGGTCATCTCATTAACAGCATGATTTTGTACAAACTTCACATAATAATTGTTGAAAGACTTCCAATATTATTTAGAAAGTTCAAACAAGCCTCTCAAAGACCACTGGATTTCTGTTTAGAGTTTATTCACTAGGGAGCTGAATTATTTATTGATTTGTTAAGGAGAACAATGATCTAAATGCAAGAACTGAAGTGTATGTAATTGAGATCCAATTGGAGGGACATTAACCTATTCACTAAATTTAAGTGCAGACACTTAAATTGGCCCCAAGACTAAAAGAAATTCTTTTTCAGTTGGTTTCTTTCACTGCCAGAAAGTACATTTTAAGAATTGAAAAAGCATAACTTTTTTCTTTATTAATACATGATTCTACAAGTGGCAGAGTAACAGAATGTATTTTTAAAATGACCCAATACTTACTTAGTTAAACCTATAACCTAAGACTGTATTGTAAGCACTGCTATGATTCACCAATGTCACATCAGAGCAGAAGTTCCAGGAGAGTAAAGTGACGAAGGAATTTCAAGACCTGGGAAAAAATGTGATTCAGTGTGCTTTTTAGTCTGAGCATTGCAAGAGTTCAGCACATTTTGCTACAGAAATTTATTGTAAATGATATGCTGTCAACCTTTAAAAGTAACTTTCCTTTAGCAGGAATGATGTCCTACCAGCATCTTATTATGCTTTCAGTTCCTCTGAGTAGCTGAGGCTATTAAACTATCTCTTAAAATTAATTTCTTTTACTGATAATGGGAGCATCATTGGTCCCTGAAAGAATAAACTACACTTGAATTGACTCAGCCTACACATACTGCCTTCTTCCAGTGCTGTGTTTTGTGAGAAAATAGTGAAAAACCGTTTGAGCTTTTTAAAAGAAAAGTATTCTTATCTGTTTGACTTCCTCAAGATATAATTAACTGAATTCCCAATTGGGCTGTTTGAGCAGTTTCCTTTCTCAAACTAAACACTGTCAGTAGGTTGATATCCCTCTCAACAGCAACAATGATTCTTGCTTTGATGCTCCTTCTGGAGCTACAAGACTGCACCCAAAGCAGCACCACGTGTGACTACTTAAGCTTTACATGTTGTGCATGGTCATTTGTCTGGAACTATAGGACTTTGCACTGGTAAATGAGAGGCTCATATGACTATATTTAGTCCCACTGAAAGAAAACTCAATCTGTCGAAGTCATTAAGTCTGGGCTTAGATCTGCTGTGCTAAGCTTAATTCTTCTCTATATTTTCATCTGCAATTCCCTATATACTCAAGACAGAATCTGGCATCAATTTGTTTTACACAGTGCCCTATATATCTATTAGAATGTGCAAATGATAATAAAAGTTATAACATTTCCTTGAAAAAATAGAACAATTCTTCTCCATGTGAAGTCATACTTTTAAATCCCTTATGAGCAAAAAGAAAGAACAAATTCAAGCTCAGGGAATAGCGTTACTAAAAGCTTCCCTGTTTCTAACATGCATTCATTCTCCCTTCATCTCTCTCCTTTCTCTCTTTCCCTCTCCAATTCTACTCCTTACTTCTTTTATGCTCCTATGTGTCCTTTTTTTTTTTTCCTTTTCTCTCCATGTGTTGTTTTCTCTGTCCTTTCCTTTATTCATTTTCTTTGTCTCTCTCCAGGGTATCTCGTCCAAAAATTTATTAGTCATATAATCTGGACCTACTCAGCTAATTTTGCTATAAGGTTGCCAGGCATACATGGAAATGCTCTTGTGCATGGTCACAGTAATGGTCATACTTTTCTGTTGTAGTTCTAGCTGTTGTTTTTGAAGTATCAATCTTCTGTTTGTTTGACACAAACAAAATGTGAGTTGATTAGAAGATTGGGTCTCTCACAGCCCAGACCCAAATTTAAAGCACTTCTGTATGTCATGTATTGTAATTAACAGAGATTTACTTCTGGTTTTCTTCCATTTCTGGTGTGTTGGTTGCATGTTGTAGGGCCTCTCCTTGCCTTTAATAAAAGATAAACCAACTTTATATTCCACAGGCTAAAGCTATCTTTGACCAGTCAAAAACTACAAGTGCAAAAAGTCCTGTGGTCTTAAATCTGGTTATAGAAATTGCCTGAGAAGATTTTTAGTGCCTATCAACAGGAACTGTCACTACCATTCTTCATAATTGGATATTTCTTCTGGCTGATCTGATTTATGTCTGGTTTTAGATCCAAAGCAAGATACTATGCAGAATTTTCGGACTTACTTTTTAAGTAAATAGGAAAAAACATCCCAAACATTACATTTAAAGGTCTTTTACTCTGTAGATGTCTAAATAGGTGAAATTTGCTTTATTTTAGTTTGGTTTTGACTGTTTAATACTTCCCTTTCAAGCTGAATTTTAAACACCTATATGACAAGTCTATGGTTGCAGTCCTGTGTTGGATAATGGCATCCTTAAAAACGATGGTTAAAGGCTAAGTAAAGCAAATATGGTGGGAATTTGTGTGTCCAGTATACAGTACAGTATTTTTCATTTTGAGGGAGCATAGGATTCGTCCTCAGGGATCCTCTAAAGAAGCTTTCTATCTCCTTCACTTTGGTCTTAGAAACACCTACACCTACCTTAAACATGGTATCAGAGCCTAGGATCAAAACTGCAATCATTATATCCATGCCTGGAAAATATAGGCTTTCCTTCAAACTCTGAATCATATCACAGTTAGCTGATTTGATCAGCTTTCAAGAAGTGAGCCTCCTTCTCTCTGGCTCACCACCATTCACTGCACTGCTCCGGCACAGTTTCAGTGCACTACACTAACACTTGCTGTCATATTCACTTTCATGTGGGCAACAGGAAACATTGGGATTCTTTTGCCTTAAAAAAATTATGAAGATAAGAAGACAAAACTGCAAAGCACATAAGTGAACTGAGAATTTTTATCATGTTTCACTTTGCTTTTATCTCACCAAGGTTGTATTACTCAAATGGGAAAAATTGCCCAGAGAAGTAGTGTTGGATATCTCACATGCACAAAACCAAAACAAGACGAAACTTGAGAGGGAGGAGAATCACCTTCCAGTCCATTCAGCAGCATGCAGCTCATGAACTGTTACAGGTCAAGAACCTCAGGGAGTAACACTGGGAAAGAGATGTGGAGAAAGAAGCAGCTTTCAGACAGCCATCAGTGGGTTTCCTCAAATCCTTGAGCATCTCAGCTCAGCTGCTATTTTAGAGGGTACTGTTGCCAACCACTTCCATGAGCTATCATAGCACATTTGTATATTAATTGCCAAAGGTGTCAAATAAATCCTTCTGCATCTTGGCATTCTTACACAAAACAGCCTACACAGAATGTGGTTTTACTTTGTTATAGGCTGCTATACTTCAAGTGAAATGATATACTGGGTTTGTGGCATTGAATTACACCAGTGCATCCTACTTATGCCAGTAGATTTATGCATTACTGACAGTAGGCACAGACCATAATCATATATTTCCCCCTTTCATTTCAGTGGAGTAAAATTAATGTGTCTGATTAATATATCTCCACAGAGCGACAGGGACAGTAGTATCAGTAAAAGGGAGGTTCTCCTTATATTTGAAAATTACCTGAGGGGTCTCAGATGGTCTTTTAATTAATTTATAACTTCTGAGCATAAATAACAACACAAAATCAAGTTATTGAGACAAAACACCCACATGCCATTTGAATTTTATTCAGTAATTCAACAGGCCAACTGAATTGGGATTGCTTCAGCATATGGCAAACATCCAAGACATTTCTAGCACAGAACAGATGACTGAGATGCTGTTTTATGCATTACACTACTTGAGACATTAATCCATTGGAAAATGTGTATTACTAGATGCCCAATATTAAAGAATGTGTGTTTGCCCTTGTTACAGCATTACCTGTGCATTTGAAAGATGATGCCAAAATTACCTTTGTGAATACATTTACAGGCAGATCTTTACACCCATTTTTGAATCATCGAATTGTCAGGGTTGGAAATGACCTTAAAGATCACCTAGTTCCAACCCCCCTGCCATGGGCAGGGAACATACTGAAGGTGCCTGCACAGCAGCACAAGTATAAATACACACACTAAGCAAACAGCAAAGAAAATTCGTTACATGTGTAAATTTACTTTAAAATTAGATTTCTAGCAAGTGCAGGGTAAAGGATTGAGAGTATCTTAGAATATCTGAAAATAATTGTCACTGAATTTAATCAGTTATGTGGAATGTAAAGAAGTCAACCCAAGGTCAGCTTTAAAAGGAAATAAATGATTTAAGCAGCCACTGCACAGGTCCAGATGGCATGACTGGGAGGTTAAAAACAAGAAAGGACAGAGCTCTCCAAAGTTGTGTTAATTTGTTAATATATATATAGTAGAATCATGTAAATTAAAGGTTTACTGATGATTTACAAATTAAATTTACTAATTTCCTAATTGCTGAAAGAATGGAAATAAGAGGGTTTTGACATGTATAACTTTTTTCTATTCATATGAACAAAAAGTCCATATTTTTCCCCAAATTTTTCATATTTCTTGTAGACATCTCCATCTCTCCAGGCTTCCCCTACTCATTCCAGAGTGTAAAGAGGAACAGGCAGGCTGCACATCTGCTCCTGCCATTTCCTGCTAGCCTCTTGCAACACTGAGCAACCTGTTAAATGCCATCCTCTGAGGCTAACCCTCCAGCCATCTTTCTGTCCATACAGTTTTCCACACAAACAGACCATAGTGTCCTAACTAGGTACAATAACACTGTGAGAGAGAGTCAAAAGCCCTGCTAAAACCCACACTAATGGCATCTACTGCTCTCCCCTGGTCCACAGATCCATTCACTTTACTTCACAGAAGGCAATCAGATTAGTCACATATGATTTACTATCTCCCTCTATCGAAGTTTACATAAATTGCTGCTTAGATTAGATGCCTTTACACTGCTAAAATAAGATTAAAGAAATCTTAAAATTGGCCTTTCATATTTCTAGAAATGTCCATTCATGTTGTCCTTCATAAGCACGAGACTGTTACCCTCACCAAGTCATCCAACACTGTCTATCAGCTCTTACAGCAAATGAAAGAAAGAGATTTCAAGTGATAAAAGTGTAGCACTGCTTTCAAGAGAGATGGTTTTCTGCCAGACTGCATGGTAATTGCAGCATCAGGTATCCTGACAGTTCTAGGTTAGCTCCTCAGTACAACTCAACTTGGCAGAGCTAGCATAGACACAAAAGCTGAGTAGTTGTGGTTAGAATTCTTTTCAAGCTTGCCATTTTAGCTTCCACCAGAACAACTGATAAAGCTCCCATTGCCTTCTCTGAAAACTAGGCTATGCCATTAGAACAATTCCAAAAATCCATCATGTCTCATTTGGATTTGAGGTGCTTGACAATAGTGGCTTAAACTGGAAATTGGGTTGTTCTGAAAGAAGAGAGAAAGCTTTACTGAGAAAATGACTGAACTCTAGAAATTAACTTCCAATTAATTTCCAATTAATTGGCCCTTATGAAACAGGACCTCCAGAATACATTTGAGGAGAGTATAAGAATAGAAAATTAGCCAACGCATTTATCTGAGGAGTTGCTAAGAATATTTCAAGTTTAGACTCAATTTCTAGCACTTAATAATGCAAAAAAAAAAAAATCCCCAGGCTTTAAAGTGTATATGAAATAAAAAGGTACACTTTGCTTCTCTAACAATATTACATACAGACAAAAATATACTGCAATCAGAATGATGTTGCCAATGCCAATGTAGTAGGTATTATGGTCTAGAAAATGCTACATATTTTGTTACTCTCTAGCCTCCTCCCTCTTGGAAATCTCTGTTTCCACAGCCTGTTGGATAGCTCAAACTGGTAAGGAAACCTCTCCAGACTATATAGATTTAATATAGTTGGTTTTTTTTTAATACTCAGCTATGTGTGAATTCTATCTCATTTTCCCAGTCTGCAGGTGCTGTTTGCCTACTGAGACAAATATTTGCAAGTTCCACAATGATCTTTATAAGATCATTAGAATAGATATTGGGTTATTTGTATATACAGCTAAGTACCACAAGACTCAAAAGCTTGCATTGTCTCTATACATCAAAGATCTGTACTTCACAGTTTCAAGGAAAGGGTTCTTGTACTGTTACTCAAAAGAATGAATCTTAGGGCTTAATTCCTCCCTGACAAGGACAATTTTTGAAGAAGTAATCCATCTATCAGGGGAAAGTAAAGAGACTGACCTGTAACAGAATAATAAAAAAGGTGTATGCAATAGGAGAGGGCTAATGGATGCCATGTTATTTATAACTACAACAAAACCCACTGCTTACACTTTATAGCAAAGTGGAAATGTGTGGTGCCACATTTTATCAGTGAGAGAAAATAACTGTTGGGTCAATCTGTGAAGGAAAGTAGTAGATTTTCTGTCCATCATACAACACTTTAAAGTCAATAATGGTTTCTTTCTAAAACATGTGCTGTTTTCAACCATCAAGTATTGGATTTCATGTAGATGATATTGGGTGAGGTCTTACTGCCTGTGTCAGATCACAGGTCAGGCTAAATGACTGTAATGTTCCCTTCTGGGCTTCAAATCTATGAAGTGATCAATGACTGTCACAGAACCACAGCCATGGAAAAAAGTAATGATTACTTATGGTGCAAAGGAAAAGGAGATCCCATGTGATCTGATAGACCTGGTCAGTCAATAGTAGCCTATGGAGCCTTGCAGTATTCATAAGGCAATAAATGACCATATCCTGTGCTTTCTGCTTATAGATTCATATTCAGTATTTTATCATTTTCAGTCTCCTGCATAGAATGTAATGAGTTTAGTTAAGATGTCATTGCATTTCATGGAAATAGACACAAGTCCTCAAATAGGACTGGCATTTTACTGTATATATTCCTGTAGTTTGGGATCAACTGCTCTGTTTTACCAGCTTTCTGATCCCTTTCCCTCTGAATACCATTTCTCTTTTTTTCTACCCCCCTCTCCTTCCCCTTCCAATTTCTGGACTGGTTGGTTGTGGCTAGGCTTTNGACTGTGCCTGGAATTTCTGGACTAATGCATCATTAAAACTTTGCTTCATTTATGATTTAAGGAGAAGTTTGCTGAATTACTAGAAAAAAGTTTTATGATAGAATGACAGAACTCAGCACCTCTCACGGTCATGAGTTCAGTATGATCTCTTTTGCACTCTACATGATACCAACAGCTTCCCCAAGAAACAAATGGAAGAATTTTTTATTATTTTCTCTTTAAGGTTGGAATTAAACAGCTTTTGTGATTCATTATTCCTTGCTTTCATAAATCTTTTGCACCTCTTGAGATGCAAAGAAGTACCATTTTTGTTTAAAGAATAAAATTAAGAATTAGTGTCTTGTTCAGACAGAAAAACTCTGGAAAGACCACAGTCTGATCTTGTATATTAGGTTCTATCTAATTAATTTAGCTGTAAATTAGCCCTCAGGATTTCCATGCAGTCTGTCTAAAAGGTCACTAGAATACTAATAAATCCTCCTGTCTTCTTTAGCTATTACACACACAGTAGGCTGTGCAGTGAGAAGTGACTGAGCTTCCTTTGAGAGATTTACTCCAAAACAGCTTTTCTCATCAGAACTATGTATTACATGGAGTTTAAGGAAAGTGCATTTTTTTTTAAAATGTGAATATATTTTGGAAGCTACATTTTGTTTTCATGAAGAATATCAATTTCTTCTCCTGAGTGCACAGCACTGTGACAAGGTGCTAGTGGAAGATGGCTTGTTGGGGTGTTTTTTTTTTAGTATCTATAATTCCAGGATCGTGAGTGGAAAGAAGACAGCATTATCTCATATCTCTCTGTGACAACATGTTGCTGGATGGGGAAGACTCTTCCTGGACAAATCTCATTCAAATACTCTGCTTCAAAACTTAAGGACATGGGCTACACTTCTGATTTGATGTCTTCTCATGCTTTGTACTTCACAAAAGAATTTCCCAAGCAGCTGTATAAAAGGATCTTGTACATGCATGGGAATTACTTTAAATTACATCCTTATCATGATGTGCAGTTACAACAATTACAGGAAAATCCTGTCAGTCTTGAAAGAGCTGACAATTCAGACATTTTTTATGGATGTGCAGGTAAAAAGCTATAGTCCCATTCTGTGGAATTGCATTAGTGATGTGTAGATGAAATGATTCTTAATAATATGCTTTGCTATAGTACAAGATGACAGGGCTGCTTAGGATTACAAAATATTGTATGAGTCTATGCTGTTACTATCTACATAGTGTGACATGCTGCTAAACTGCCAAAGTAAGAAAGACATAGCTCATCTGCCTGGTCTCACATCAACAGAATTCACAGAACCCTGTGAAAGGCTGGCTAGAATTGTTTTACCTTCACTTAATCTAAAAACCTTTTTCTTTCCAGAATATGTGTTGCAAATAAAGAAAACAGACATGAAAAAACTGTATAAAAATGCTGTCTTTGTCATGGCAGATTATCATAGAATCATAGAATCATAGAATGGTTAGGGTTGGAAGGGACCTCTGGAGGTCATCTAGTCCAACCCCCCTGCAGTGGGCAGGGACATCCCCAACTAGAGCAGCTTGCCCAGAGCCCTGGCAAGCCTCACCTGGAATGCCTCCAGGGATGGGAACTCAACCACCTCCCTGGGCAACCTGGGCCAGTGTTCCACCACCCTTGTGGTGAGGAACTTCTTCCTAATGTCCAATTTAAATCTCCTCCTCTCACCTATTGAACTCATATAGTTCAAATCTCTGAAGGACTAAATTCACAGAATGAGTATGAGTACATGCTCTCATGAGTTAGCCAGTATTTCCTAAAAGTTTTGTTGGTAATTGTAACTTTACTTAGTATCTCTTTATAAATAAAAATAGTGTATTTAGGAGTCTTGGTAAACAGAAGCTGTTTGTCAAGAGTAGCATAGCACAGCACAGGTAGCATAGAAACAGAACCATCTAAACTTTCACATCTTCATCAGCTTGAGCTCTGATACTTCCCAGTCCAAAGATCATGGAATTTCTATTGAAACAAGGCTCAAGGCTTCAGAAAATACTCAGAAACAGAGAATTATACTAGGACACATTCTAGTATCTCACATTTAAACTCCAATCCCATCTTCATATTTGAATAATACATTTAACAGTACACATACCTTCGTTTCATATGCAAGTCTTTTACCAATACATGCATTTACAGAGAATACATCTTAAGCATAATAAAGATCAGTTCAGAAATTGATGTTATTAATCGAATTCATTATTTTAAGACTCCTAGAATTTACCCTGCTCTACTGAAGCAGATTAAGTTTTCCCTTAGACTCTCCAGAGAGCAATTCTGTAGCCTCTATCAGTTAGTAATTGGGGGGAAATGAGAAGAGTTCGAGTTACACATCAGAACAAGCTGAAGATTTCAATAACAATGGGATGAAATAATAACTAATGCATTTTAGCACATCAGTCATGGCAGTAACTTAATTCGCATCATAACCACACAGCTAGAGTATTCCACAGCCTCAGAAGCATTGATCTCAAACTTTTGTAGAAGTAGAGCTTATATTATATTTATTTACAGCTTAAATTACATTTATTTCTCAAGTAGCCATTTTATTTGAAATTCACTGGTAATATTCCAGCAGTAAACTGTGATTGATAATTTCATGTTGATCCAGATTATTCGTCAAAGTATATGCTATAAAATATGGTGCAAATTAATTCAGATCAGTTACATTAATAAATGTTGGCTGTGGACTGGAAGAGAACTTCAAGAACAGCCAAAAGAACAGCCTTCACTATAGAACACAGAGCACACACAATGAGATTTAATTTTAAAGGATGAATGGTTTCCTTCTGTCAGTTACCCTTCGGCATGTGTGACTAATGTGCTTCCCTCTCTGCCTGCCCCTCTCGCTGGGCAAGATATTTCCTCCTGATGCAGAATGAAAATTGCAAAGCTTTTTGAATAGTTAAGTGAGTCTATTTGACAACAAGTCTAAAGTGATTTCCAGCAATGCACCTTATAAAGGAATTTGATTTCTATCGAGGTAGAAATGTGTATTTTGCATTGCAAGTGCAATGGTATCAGTTTCTGAAATTTCATCCAAAAACCAGAATTTAGTAGGCATACTAGGCCTTAGGCACTTAGTTTATTTGAATCATAACTTACAGGAAGTCAGATATGATCCAAAATTAAACTCTGCCTAAACCAGTGAGGTCTTCTCTCTTCCCTCACCTTTATCACAGTATCACAGTATGTAAGGGGTTGGAAGGGCCCTAGAAAGATCATCTAGTGCAACCCCCCTGCCAGAGCAGGAGCACCTAGACCAGCTCACACAGCAATGTGTCCAGGCAGCTCTGCAATGGCTCCAGAGAAGGAGACTCCACAGCCTCCTGGGCAGCCTGGTCCTGTGCTCTGGCACGAGTTCCTCCTCATGTTAATACTAAACCTCCTGTGATCCAACTTGCTCCCACTCCCTCTTGTCCTAACATTGGATAATCAGCACACAGGTTGACCAGTGCCAAGTAATTCCAGAACAGACGGAGACCAGCAGGTTTTTACACCATCTTAGCAGAGTTGTGATAATAACAATTCTGGGATGACCATGTTTGAATGATATCTTGTGACCTAAATAAAGAAACCACATATTTAGAAAAAACTATGGGAGTTTCTAAAATCTTCCTCTAAGTACCATAGCAAAAAGAGGCAACAAATGGCAGTAGAAAGCCTAGGAATCTGCTGTAGAAGAGTAATTCCTGATTCATCTGAAAGTGCTTTAGAGTTGAAAAGGCCATTTTTTGCAAATTGATGCTCTTGTGACTGGAGAGATTAGATAAGTAAGGAATATAGATGTGAATCAAATAAGGAGGACAGATGTGAACTGAAGATGAAGGATCAGTCCCTTATTTAATGAACACTGAGGTAATTGAAGCCACACCCACAAAAAAATCAGCTTAGAGTTAAACCTCAGCATCAGATCAAGGGCACATAGCAACAAATAGAGAAGTTCAAAGGTGAAGAAGGGAGTATATCTTTTAGAGCTAGAATTGCAAAAGCAATACAGACAGGTAGCACCCACTTGCAAATTGGCTAAGGCACTGACATTAATTTCATAAAACTCAGTCTGTGTTGAACCTTTTTCTGGTTATTCCTTTGCTTGTTTTTGCTAAACTCATTAGCTAGACACTTAAGAAGATTTGCACTCAACAATTAAGTGCACAGTAAATTGCTTAGTCTCTATGACATGTTATGGCCCAGAACCAGAATTAAAGAGGAAATAGGATTTTGGAGCTTTAAACAAATAAAAATGCATTCAGTGTTGTTTCAATTAATGGAACTTACTTTCTGGGACCAAAGTTTTTAGGCAGATGCACAAGTTAGGTGCAGAATCCAGATGGGTATGAAGATGCTTGTTTATATCACAAGTTCAGTCTCTTGACCTGAATGAATACAGGACTGTGTCTTTATAGAAATGGCTGCAGGTCTTCTACCCTTTCCTTTAAATCCTTTCTGGATAGCCTATTCTTCTGCAATGCCCACAGAATCTCATCAGGTTTTTATCTCATTAGATATGTTTTATCCGTTTATCTAGATAGCATAATAAATAATCCTGACTTGGATCTATCCTGCCAAACATTAGCCATGTTGTGACAAGGGTTTCATCCTGGTATGAAGGAAACTCCTTCTATTTTTCTTTAGAATCACAGAATCCATCCATATGGTTGTAACAGACCTCTAAGATCAAGTCCAACCATTAACCTAACACTACCATGCTCACCTCTAAACCATGTTCCCAAGCACCACATCTACATGTTTTTTTGACCAGTTCAGCAATAGAGATTCCACCACTTCCCTGGCCAGCCTGTTCCAATGCTTGATAACCTTCTTGGTGAAGAAATTTTTCCTAATGTCTAATCTGAACCTCCCCTGGTGCAGCTTGAAGCCATTTCCTCTTGTCCTATCATTTTCCTACTGCCTTCATTCCTTCTTCTTATATTAGTTACGTGACATGCAGAAAAATTTGGCATATTTTCTTTGGGTAAGGATCTTTATGTTTCAGCACAAATATTTGATTGTTACTGAGCATCATTAAATTAAAATATTAATTAGATTTTTGCAACTGGAAAAACAAATATATGTCAACTTGCAAAGATGAAGCAGTGTATTTTTCCCTATATTTGTATTCCTCTAATAATAAACATGGTAATAAGTATATGTTTTGAAATACTTTCCATTCAGTTTAATGGTATTTTGAAGCCATATCCAGTACTTGGAGAAAGCAGTATCTACTGTTTTCAGTCTAGAGAATAGCAAAAAAACAAAACAGTTATACTCAGCCTTTCAGCTAGGCAAAAAAGAGTTATGAAATAGATTACAGGTAAGATAGGGATTTGTCTGCAGAGGAGAAACATTTTCTGCTAATGGTGTAATAAATGTACACAGTGACAATTACTACAACACATGTATCAGAACACAGAGATGAGCACATAAAAGCATGATCAATATCAATTGTAAAATATGTGATTCAATGTAAAATATATATAGAATTATGAAATATAGGACTAGCCTAAAAACTGGGGGGAAAATGAACTAAAAATAAATGACAATTACAAGATCATCAGTGCAGGATTGGAGGTGTAATAGCATTTTATCTGGGAAATGGCATGTGATCTTACAAATGAGGACACCTATCATGGCACTTCAGGGAACACAGTGAGAATGTTACCATCTAACTCCAAGAACCTGGTTCAAAACATAAAAGCACTTTTGAAGCACTGCTTCATCTGATAGAGGTCTCTCCCTTTTACAATCACAAAATGCTAATTAAAATATCTGTGCCTACACACACTTCAAAATGTGTCAGGAATACAATTTTCAGAGGTGATTTTCCTTTCAGTAAAATATGTGTTGAGTCACACAGCAAACATGGCTTTTCCTCCTCTTGGCCTCCTTTTTATTAGCATGAGCTACTGCTGGGATGGTTTTGCAGGATGTCTCTTCATCAGAAGGACAAGACATGTCCTTTTCTCCCCTGCATTGTCAAAGGTCTGTGTTATCCCTAGTGACTATGAGAGAATAAACACATGGAATAAAGGAAAACAGGTATTTTGGACCTTCAGATAAGTAGTAGCTCTTGAAAGAATGCCAAAACCTCATGCACAAGCACTGAAGCTTTTAAGAGTCTGGGATCATTTGTAGTTGATGGCACACATTGATGTCTCATCTTCCTCCTCTATAAAGATTTTCACAGAATATTAATGAATGAAAAAAGATGGGTATTAGGGATCCTAAAAACAAGACCCAACAAGCATATTTAAGGTCTACTGTGCAGAGCAGTTGTTTGCAAACACCTCTGTGGAGTTATGCTGTATTTCTCCATTCTCAGCTGTAACTTCCTCATTATTCTGAGCACTTCATGCTTAAAAAGCTTTCTGTTCATGGTAAGTTATCATTTCATTAATTTTTAAAACCAAATCACATTCCTGTTGTGAAATTTCAGTACCATGTGGCCTACACAGTGTAGTTGTAATGGGCAGTATTTCTTTCAGGTATGTGCTTGCTACATTACCCTAATTTGGTAGAAGCACAACCCCAAACTCTCTTGGGAAGTCTGGCTAATATAACTCATCAGACCTAGTAGCAATAGGGTAAGATCACCTATTCTGTTGGACTGGCAAAAATGAAGATTCAAATCTTTGTGCCTTCATATCAAACTTGGAAGAAGCCACTCCATGCTTTAAAATCACAACAGGTCACTATGTTAACAACCATCAGTTTGAGACAGAAATCACACATGGTATGCAGGCCAATACAACCTATTTTCTTCTAACTTGGTTTATTTCCCTATTTCCTCAGAAAACATGCAGTATTTCTGCAATAGCTTGTGTATGGCAAATAAGTACACTGAGTCCTCATAAAAAATATCTTTTTCTTTTCACCCCCCAGTAGAAACCAGGTTTTCCTGTGCTGACTAGATCTTAGTAAAGGTTTATATTTTGACTCATGTTATCCTTAATTTCATGATGGATTTTTAAAAAAACCCTAAGGTATATAGTTTGGGAACTACCCAATTTAAATATTAAAAAAATAGATGTCAATGTCTTAAAAGTGATATGAAATTAATTTCAATTTAAGAAAAGTGAAACTTTTTGTGATTTTACAATGCAAGTGATTTCACAGAGTAGCTGGTTCATCACAAGACTGAAATATTGTAACTCTTCTGATAAAAAGTATGCACCCTTTGAAGAATATAATTTCAGAAGCATGTTTCTACTCTACCTTTTGAACATAACTGTAATAAATATTTTAATATCCATTTTTTGTGTAGAACATGTGCATAATAACAGCCTTGTACTTATAATGAAATTCAAGCAGTTCTCTGACTTGTTTACTTTTATGCTTTCATATTCCAAGGAGAAGAATTCTATAACTAAAAATTTTTAACATCTTCCACAGATAATTTAACTTGCACATTACTCATTATTTGATAGTCACTTTAGTCTCTTAAATATGCAGCCTGTGGCGAAAGCATGCACTTGATAACCAAAACACAGTGTTTAAAAAAAATCAATTCTGATATGAAAATATAGAGAAATTAATTTCAGAGACTCTCTGGCTCTGAAACTAGAAACACAAAGAAAGGAAATATAATAGCAATGATGGTATGTATATATGTAAGGTTTTTGTTATAGTATGATACTGCCTTCCTCCTATTTGTATTGAACAAAGCTATCACAGCAGCTGCTCTCTTCTGATCATAGAACTATAGAACCATGGAATCATAGAATCATTATGATTGGAAAGAGATCATCAAATCCAACTGTCCACCCAACATTGCCATGGGCTCACCACTAAAGCATGCCCAAAAGCACCTCGTCTACATGCTTTTTGAACATTTCCAGGGACAGTGATTCCACCAGCTCCCTGGACAGCCTCTTCCAATTGCCTGATAACCTGCTCAGTGAAGAAATTCTTCCTAATATCTAATCTGAACCTTCCCTGGTGCAATGTGAAGCCATTTCCTCTTGTCAAGTCCCATGATGACCTTTCATCATGCAGATGTTCCAGCTGTCAGTCTTAGACTCCTGATATCTAAGGAACAGGGAAGACTGCTTGCCTGTCCTCGTCTCAACTCAGCAAGCCTTCCATACTGAACTTTTATGCACTCCTCTTTTCAATAGAGTTCATGCTTCTCCTACTCCATGCTATTATGTCTGATGAGATATTCAAGATTCTGTGACATCCACTCCTAAGAATAACAAATGTCAGAAGGAATAAAAAGGACATGAATCTGTACCAAAGAAAGGAAAGGAAGGAGGGAGTTAGAGAATAAATAGAAAATAAATGTATAGTTCAAATATAATAATAACTTGGATAACTTCCAGAAGGTAAAAGGAGGAAAAAAGAAAACGCACATAATAAAGAAAACATTTGAAAAGCAAAGGGAAAGTGAATGCAGAAAAAGATAATTTTAAACCATATTTATTATTGGTACAGAGATTCTTAACCCAGCACAGCAAACATACATGCAAATATGTTCACTCTTACCACAAGTTAATCCAGTTCAAAACAAATTTCTAGAGATAGTGCATACAGATTTTAAATGTAGATTTTTCCAGATGTACTGTGAGTGCCTTTCATTTAAAATAAGGTATCTTTGGTAGCAGAGAAAATAACCAGAAAGAAAAAACCCATCAGCTTTCTGTTGGCTAAATGTAGGTATAAAATTGGCAAGCTTGACAAAGGTAATTACAGTATAAAATTGATGTCTTTCTATTTAAAATACCTTTGTGGATTGTACAGTTTCTTCCCCATCACTTCTTTACTTAAACCAGAAAAGACTACCTTGCTTCTGCATTGCTGTGCTTGCTGGATTAAACTAATTAGATTCAAAATGAAGCCTAGAGAAAGTGCTGCTGTATTGTCAGTCACTTCAGCATGATGAACTTGGTTTTTTTAAATGGCTTGGTGGCATAACAAGAGTTCTGTATTGCTTGATTAAATAATACACAGAATTAATGGGATGAATCTTGTTCAGAAGTGCATTCCATTAAAAAAAATCCCTTTTTTTCTTTCTGCTAAGACTTTTGTTTTGTAGAGATTTTATAAACCATACAGATAAAAAAAAAAACAAAACAGAAAAGAGTAGTATCAATTCCATACGCAGCTCATTTTCCCTTGATTGCACACTGAATCACTGTATTTTATTTGCCACTGTTATGGGGTATCAGTGAACATGCTCCTCTAAATGTGGAAAATTAGGCACTTAAGTCAGTGGAACTGTGAGCAAAAATTAGCTTACTCTTTTTTCTTTTGGTTTTAAACAGGTGGAACTGAAGTCCTGCTGAAATTGTTTAAGAAGTCTGTGATATATTTCAGCAGATTTGGGTATTAAATCTAGTGCTCAAGTGAAATCATTAGCTCCAGTCCTCTCTGATTTCAGTTCAATGTAGTACTCTCATTTAAATCCTTCAGTAGGTTCCAATTGCCTGGACCAGGCAAGATGACTCAACTGAACTGGCAATTTCACTTGAATGAAGACTACAGGAGTCAGCCTACAGACTATTTTCTGGTTTTACTGTGACTATTCTCACCTAATCCTTCCTGTGATTCACATACTTCATCAATATTTATTAAGAACCCTAGCCTATATTCAGGTAGAAATAGACCTCACAACATTTGTAGTCCAGTCTCCTGCTCAAAGCAATCTCAGCTCTGAGGTCAGATCATGTTGCTCAGGGTCATGTCCAGCTGGATTTGAAATCACAACCTTAACATTGCCTTTTGCTATGCGTAGAATTATTCATTTTCAGTGAAAATTAAAAAAATGTCAAATATCTTTGATCTCTATTAACATTTGTTTTCTTCTGCTTGGTGCTTTATTTTTATCTTCTCCTTTGTGTTTCCTTGCTGCTCCATGTTTTGTAGCACATCAGACACAATAATGGTCATATGCCTCAAACCTGATTATTTCTGTGCTCAAATTTGCTGGAACATTTGCTGAAAACCCGAATTACAAGGACAAAAAACAACCTTCATAAAACAGAACAGATGGCAGGTACCTTTGTCTTTATTATGGCATTGTTGCTTTAGAAACCTACAGGTCCGTATGCTAAGAAAAGGATGGAGCTTTGTTCACTAAGACCAGTATCTGTTGTGCATTTCACAGCATTGTATGTTAAAATTATAGTTAATATTTTTTACCATATGCACAGTTGCCTGTGTGTTTTTGTTTTCCCATTTAATTCTAAAAAGACAATTGCAGCCTCAAATGCAATCTCAAAATAGTCAAATAAAAAATCCCATGCTGGTGGTATCTGGCCACAGCTAATGAACTCCTGTTCAGTTCAAATCCACCAAGCTGCTGGGGTGAGTGATGAGAACTGAGCAAAGGTTCCTTATCGGAAAAGATCTCACTGCCCTCAAAGCAGGATATATCCAAGAGTGGAACTGAAGAAGAGGTGGAAGATTATGTATGGCTAGGCTTCNTATGTTTCTTAGAATCTAGCTTCCACAGACAATTTAGGAGTATATATTTTATTTCTGAATGCAGCCAATTGCACCAAACAGCCTTTTTTTCTACCGAAAACTAGCATAGCTGAGTAACAGCATGTCAGAATCCCTCCAAAGCTGCTAGTGCCTTGTCTTGAGAAATTACAGTCCCAAGACTGATCTACTGTTGACTAACTTAGAAATTCAATCAAGTCACTTTGTTAACCTGCAAACTGAATATATAGATAGTCATAGATAAACACACCTGGGAGGAAGATAAATAATTACAAGCTTTGATGAAGAGCAGAGGAGTTGCCTCAGAGGCACAAAAAGATAGAGTAAAATGATAATAACAAGTCAATGCATTTTGAGAGCAAAATAGGAAAAGCTGCTTAGTCCACATGATGCACAATGAACTTACCCTCTTTGGGAAGTTGTGCAACATTTGAATTTAGTTCAGACTATTCCTTGCTTTATTTGGATCACACCTCCTACAAATGTTCACTCACATGAATAAATTCATCACCCACAAAAAAAGGGATCTAAGAATGTTACTCAGGTTAGAAAGCTAAAACGCTGCTGGCTAGGACATGCCAGAATCAAGGCTGTTTGACAGTCTCCAGTCTACCCTCGTGTGAAGGTGCATATTAAATGTTTAATGATATGATCACATACATATTGTTTTTCCCAAAGGACCTCTGACTCACTCAGCACAAAAGTTGGAAGGAAAGTGCTCAGTGAATGAGAAAAATAAAGGATCATCTATTCAAAAGGCACTATTATCCTGAAAGAAAGCTAAAGACTTTTCAGCCAATAGTACAAATCTGACAAGAGAAATTCATTTGCACTTGACAGTGGTGAAGTGGGTGAATACCTAGAAGCAGCACCAATGTGTCTAAATACTGACAAACATTTGACATGGAAGCTGATTGGAAGTATCCTGTTTTCCTAAATAATTTTTAAAATATTTAAGTACTTATTAAGTACTGAGATTCCAGCAAGCCTTAAAAGGATCAAGTTATGTGACTTCTTTTAATGTCAGTAATAGTTGCACAACTAAATTCCTCTGCACCACCACAAATTTTCCTCCATATTGTATTTGATAATAGAGATTATCATGCACAGTTTGAAACAAATGATAAGACAGCCCAGTTATACAGACAAATTATAAAGTAAGTAATTGTCTGTAGTTGTATTTAATTCCTAGTCAGTAGAGCAGCTGGAGAAACAAAAGTGCTGCTAATTTCGGAGCTGGAAAGACAGAGCATGACAACAGTAGGATAAGTATATTTTGGAAGAGTAGGTAGTTCCAGTATATGGAGCATAGCTGGAAGATCATTAGACACAGGAAACCACACTTCTCCCATTCAGCCTCAGAATGCAGTATTTTTTCTCTGATTATGATTTATTATCTTAGCTTATGAAGATTATTCACCATCTGGAAGAGTCCATAGATCACCAAAACCAGGAGACAGGATCTGAGAAAGAATGCCAAGTACTTTGCTTTCTTACTCCAGAAGAAATCTTGGCTAAATCAAAAGCAATCAGTGCCACCACCTAGGACTTGTGACAATGTCTTCTGAAGGCAAAAAAGGAGTTGAAGCAGCGGGCAAAAAGTCAACTTCCAGACTCTTAAGGCCATGGCATTTATGACAGCCAAAGCTAATACTAGATATATTCATGTAAAAGATTCTTATTTTCTGTTCCTTGCCACTTTATAAATGTCACTTATTTGAACTGGATTTTTCTGTGTTAGGTTTCAGTTCACACATGCTCAATAGCATAGCTACTAATTCCTCTGACAAAAAAAAAACTAGTTAAACTAAGCATGTGACATGCTAGATTTGTGCGGATTGAAAAGGGCATTCCCTACAGTTTTTTCTCCCAGATTCTATCTCCTCTGTCCTCTGACACTGGGAACCAAGAGCATAAAGACTGTCTCTCTTGTGCACAATGTTCTCCAAGCTAATAATCAAGCTGAAGGCTGATCAGAATATAAAAGAAACAAGATTAATCCTCCTTAGATTTTTACAGCCATTTCTTAAACCAGAGATTTCTTGGACATTTCTAAGGTATTAGATGTTCTGTCAGCCAATAAAGCTCACTTCTATCTGTAACTAATTGGCAGTTTAACCTCCACCATAGACAGTCCTGGTCAAATTGATTGATGAGTGGCTGACATAAAGTCTGACTGTTCTCACTTGGGTCTACAGAGCAAAACTCCCAAATCAGAATGTCAGTTTTAAAGACACTGAATTTTCCACCTAACAAACCAGTATGGTATGAATGCACAAAGCAGGTCTAAATGAAAGGAAGAAAAATGTTCTGAGGTGAGACAGTCATGTAGTAAATTACTTAAAATATGAATTATTTAAAATATATGGCACAAAAATCTTATTTTAGGTTGTCTGCATCTTCAGACCATGAAAGAGGGAAACAAGGACAGTTTTTCATTGTGCATTACTTACTTTATGTCTGGTTATGGATCTGTTTAAAGCTTGAAAAACAGCTATGATATGGTCTGTGTTTAAATATCTGAGTAATTCCTAGGCACTTATTCTGAGGGAAAACAATTTTGTTTCTGTCTTTCCAGTTTCATTCTAAGATTTCTTACGTATGGGTCTTTAAATAAGTCTCAAGTTTTCAGTATTGCCATCTGACCTGTTGGTTGCTTTTATTTTGTCTGCAAAAATTGTGACCTGCTTTACTTATTCTGTGTTTTGCTGTCAAAACCAGCTACCCAGCTTGGCTAGCTTGAGTTTCTTTTAATGAAACACTAAGTAAGTACAAGTTTGAACTACAACTTTAATTATGCGAGGTAGGACAAAGAACAGAGTACTTAGCAGAAACAACTACAGAAACAGTTGTTGAAACAGAAGAGAAGTTTGACCCAGGGATGTCATGCTATTATTGTTTGAAGTTTGAAACAGCCAAGCTTTGATCCTGTCAAAGGCTTAGCTTAACTCACTAAAATCAATCAGGCTCTTTGCAATGCAAAATGGCAAGCAGGTGCACAGACCATTCTAGTACTGTAGCCTCAATGTGTCTATAACCAATCCTTCACAAAAAAAAAGGCCACAATGTCACTGTTTAACAGGTTTTAGAGAAATCAATGGGAATCTTGTGTTAATCTGAACCCCAGGTTGTTCTCAGCTCATTTTAATTGCTAATGATGGAAAAGGCCAAGTTTGAGAGGGGAGGGGAAAAGAAATATGGTATTTAAAACACCATCACATTTCAGGAGGTCCTTCCACACAAGAGCTGTGCTTCACAACATGGCTTTGGATTTTTTTTTTAAACCATTAATTGTCATTCCACAAAAATTCATGAAACAATAGTTTGTCAGGCAAACCATTTACTCCTGCACATTTTGGATCACTGAGAAAAACGAACAGCTCTGTTTTGAGGAAAAGGAGTCTTTTTAATTGGAAAGAATTTCTGCCAAAATAAGGCAATAACTGTCACAGTGTTGAGTCTGACTATGCTTCGTCCCTGTAGTTATCTCCTTCCATCTTATCAGGTCTCAGTAGCTTAAAGGTAGCAGATAGTAAAGGGGTTTTAGCCCAGTCAAATTATTTTCTTACTCAGGTCTGTGGGAAAATAAAAATTGATGCTAGTGAAATTAGACTTTGGGTTTTGTTTTAGGTTTTGACTTCTTAAATTCTGGCAGGAGTGTAAAGTAATAATCTTAGTTTATTACGATAATGAGCAATAATGTACAAGGAAACAGTGAGCAAGGAATAGCTGTGATGTAATAGTTTGCCCTAATACTTACAGAGGAAAATTCTAGGGGCAACGCAAGTCAGGCTTGTAGTGTGTAGCACTACAGAAACATAGCAGAAATATAATGCTGCTATATATCCCCAAGACAGCAGTGCTTAACTTCTAAGATAATATTTTCTGTAAATCTCAGCCTGTCTTCACTGTTTGTGTAGGCTATTCTTTCACCCTAAGGTCCTATAGCCTTGGATATTTGCCAGCCTGCTAGTAAATAATCTGATCATGCAATCCTTATTCAAACAAATCTGTTGTTGATTTTTATTAAGCCTGTTCTGCTATCTATCATATTTACCTACCCATAGCTGCAGTGTCTTCAAAGTACAAATGTATACTGAAGCCAATATTCTTTTAAGCCCTGATTTGGGAGTGGATCATAAACTCTTCTCAAGCAGAACTTCCAGAAGGAAATCACATATCAATTTTTAATATATCATATAGATGAGATACAATGATATTGTCCACATTACAGCTATCTAAGCTGATTTTCATTTCTTTTAGATGGAGGTGCCAAAAATTTTAGTACTCATATGCAGGTAGGAAGATGTTCATGTGTCTTAGTTTTGCCTTTTGCAAACCAAAAATCTGGCATTAAACTGCACTTGCCTGAACCCTTTTCTAGTTCTTAAGACAAGTGACACTGAGCACTGCATTTTTCCATTCTCCAATTTTCCCTTTCACAAGAAAAAAAAATGACAAAAATTGCCATAAAAGTTGGATTATAATCACCCTACTACAGAAAGAAAAAACATAACTCTTCTGAGAAAAGCCAGAAAAAAGTGGCCACTCTGCTACCTGCAGAAATGCATAGAAGACATATATCAGTTCAGAGCAGAGGAAATTACACTTAACTCCTGTGCAGGATTTACTTCAAAAAGTCTTTAAGATGATTTCACCGTGGAGATTAATGTTTAAAGTGAAGAGAAGTGAGTAGCTGCAGGATGGAAAGCTGATTTGTGAAATGTAATCTGGGATGGAAACTTTCAGTTTGGGAAAGGATTGGAGTTTGCTAGGGTAATTTTAGAGCTATTTTGCATTTAGATAATGTACCTGTGATTTGATGGAGAAAACTGATGGAAAAATGGGTAAGGAAATCATTTCACTCGGGAGAAATGCAATTATTGAGACACAGTTCATACAAGCATCATTCCTGGTAATATGTGCCTTTTTAACTTCTACTTCTTGAGCATAAATGCATTTCACAAAGCTCCCTCCTAACCTGTGCTCAAAGAGGACATATACTGTAAAGAAAGTCCCTTCACTTTAAAGGGTCAAGATGAGAGAACCTTTTTACTATGATAGCCACACTGCAGAAGGGAAAAGAGAAATTGATGCTGGCCTCCATGGCAGCCAAGCCAGGATCCTCCAGGAGGATACACCTCAGAGGCTATGTGCAAACTTAGTTGTCTACTTAAAAGCACTAAGCTAATAAATAATGCAATTAGATTTAAAGAATTGAGATCATTCAGGGGATTCAGAAAGCACTGAGCAAATAAAAAATAGCCTGGAGAGATTTAGGCCCATGCTGGGAAATAGTTCCTAAATTGTAAAGTACACTGGAAACAAAGGGAATAAACTGAGAAGCAGTAGTGAAAACATTGACTTAGTGTGTGGCCATAGGGATAATCTATTTGTCTTTCCCAGATGGCCATCCCTTCTGATCATTAGACTGGATTGTCATGACCCAATACTTGCAGGGTTCAGACAATCCCCCCTCCCCCCCAAACAGTATAAAAAACAGTGACCCCCTTAACTTCTAGAGAAAAGTTTCAGTTCCTTCTTTTCCACTGCCCTTGTTGCTATGATAAGGCCATATGGGCACTTGTTCCTCCAAAGGAGCTTACATTGTGTTTTCCTGCTATTGCTGCTAAAGCCCTTAGCTGCCCTCTTGGGTTTTTAACCACTCTCCTCACTGCACTCTTCTGCTCATATAAAATACAGTCATATCAGTTATTACAGCAGACTTGCCTCTGTTCTGAAGCTCTACCTTCTTGCCCTGTTTCCTACATCATCACTCAGCCTTTGTGCTTTTGTCATTGCACATCACCCTGGAACATGTCCATCTTTATTCACTTTGCTTCTACAAGAGCAAGCACCTTTCATGCCCCTTCTAGGTAGCCTCTTAAAGCTACAATAGATTCCTAAAGTTGATCTTCCTGTTAACACCTAAGGACACAATATTTGGAAAGGAAAAAAAAAATAAAGGAAAAAATAAAGGTACCAAAAGAAATTAAATAAAATAAAAGAGGGAGAGTACTCTGATAGGAATTCACCAGCAAGCAGGATAACAAGATGGCTGATATGGATCTATTTTAAGCTTTCTAAAGCAACATTATTAAATGCATGATCTTACTTCTGCTACTAAACTCATTGCCCACGGGAAAGTGTGGGGAGTGATACCCATGTTCCTAGAATCCTTGGATGGGTAGGATGAGCTCATTAGCCTTCTGGCAGTCATCCTAGGAGAAGGACAACTCTGATTCCAAACCCAGGCAGATGGAGCTCATTTAGCCTTGTAAGGCCTTCCAGCTAAGAGAAGGACACTCTAATAAAACCTCCGTCCTAAGGACTTGGCTGCCAGCGTCCAAGCTTGCTAGGCCCTGGCAGATGAACCTTAGGACTAAAGGGTGGGTCCAGCTCTGTGCATGCTGTGTCTCACCTAAAAAAAATCCCTAGTGCAGGCTCGAGGGTGCTATCTGCTATCCTCTTTTTATCAGCGCGCTTGGATAAGGCGCTGAGGAGGAGCGTGGGTGGAGCCCTCCCTGGATCTTCGTTCGCAAAGCCTAGCCACGACAATGACGATGATGACTTCTGCTACCTTTGTCTTCTTATCTTTATCTTTCACTTCAATTATTTATTGTTCCTTGGCTCAGGCAAAATACTCCTTGTGGAAACTTTTTGTAACATAAATACAATGACATTTCTGTTCTGATGGGGTCCTCCAGGAACCTCCCAAAAGATATGTTATTTCTATAGTATTGTAGAAACCGTAACTAAGTGATACCTTAGCCAGCCAAACCCACACACCTTTCTTGAGGACAGAGTTACATGTTCATGTGGTTTTTACAAAGTGTTAGATAAGTTTGAGCCACTCTCTTGACCCAAACCAACTCAGTTAACACAGTAGGCTCAGTCCATCATCTAACACATAAACAAGACATCACTCCTAACAGAAAAGTGCAAGGCAAATTCCACTGAACTAATGGCATTCAAGATATAAAATACATTGTATACAAAAAAATGTATTTCACCTTTTCAGATTACTTCCATTTGCATTCTTGCCTTACTATTTTCCACATAGGTTTTTTAGTTTGGTCACTATTTACATGTATTTCAGTATTTCTCAGATAATGTAATGCCCTCTAATGTAATATCTTCTCTACACATTAGTTAACTTAAAAAAAAACAAAAAAACTGTAAAACAACAAATATCTTAAATCTTCCATTTATGATATCTGAGAGCATCGTGCTCTCTGTCTTAGTCCCCAGGCTCACATTTGCAGGAAGAAAGATAAACCACCTGAACAAATGCATATGTTAAAAGAAAGACCTGACCTTGACTCTGTACTATGTACATTATACTTATGGTATCTTTTGTAAACAGTTGTTCCAGCTGAGTTAATGAGCATGATTCCTAGACAAGATCAGACTGAGAACTCATGAGAATATGAGTGTCTGAGACCTGATGTGATAAGAGATGAAGCAGTAGAGAACAAAGACACACATTTACTTTTGATTTCCCTGAGGGGGTAAACAGAGACACTGAGAGAAAAGCCTTTTGGAGGACAGAGGGTGGAAAAAATGTAGTGCAGAGAGTTGAAAGGTTTTGTGCTGCTATCTGTTTTCAATATTTTCTGTAAGAAACTGCTCAGGCTATCCAGGAGAGTCCTTCATTAGAAAATCTCACTGTTGCAAGCAGCTGTTAATGCAATTTTAAGTTAGTATGTCTTCCCACAGTAAAATTTTGGCCTTTTAAGCACTTATCTAATAAATGCTCTAAGCCAAGAGTTACTCAGAAACAAGGTGTCCAACTCCAAAGGTGATACAGATACATAATGTATCAGGAGAGATTAAAGCCACAGGTGGAGGATCTTTCCTATGTGGCATTTATATAGGTCAGGGTAATTTAAAGTATCTGTGTTTATACTGCCACACTCAGTAGTGGAGTTTACAGTAAGTAAGGAAATAAGAAAAGTAATTTAGACAGTTTACTCAAGCTTCAAGAATCCTTACAGACTGCTTCTTTCCCACAATGTAATCCTTCCTTGTAGCATCACTTCAAGATCACAGCTAATTCATGTCTGTCACCCCTGGGTTGAACACCACAGCTGATGGTCTCTGATGCTCTCCAAGGCTCAAGCAATTACTCTTCCTTTCACGGGGGACCTCTTTGTTCATGAAGACATGAATCAAACACATTTGTAACAATTTCATATTAAGGTCTGAGGTTGATATGCTCCCCTTTTAGTGACATCATTCTCAGATACAAGAGTAGCATAGACAAAGACACTGCATCTCTCTCTTGTCTATTCTTCATCTGTTAGTGCCTTGCTAGGAAAGAATGGAGTCTTGCTTTCTCTTTTTCTTTTTTTCCCTCCAGAATAGCTGCATGAGTTCTTTGTTCTCCAAACTGTGTCTCAGCTCTAAAATTAAAATCACTATACCTTGCATAACTGTAGGGAGAGGCCACAGCTGAGCTGTAAGATACCCCAGGCTCTGCTGTGTGCCCTGCCTGTGATCAGGAGCAGACATCAATATGAAGGACTCATCTTAAGGTATGGTCACAGGGATGGCAATCATCAGCTCAATGCTTCATTCCTTTTAATACCAGAAAGAATACCTGCCTCATTTCTCTAGTTTATGTTGACAAATAAATCAGGTGGGAAGTTCAACTTGTTCAGCTGCAGCAGACAGTTGAAGAAGTTGAAGACTTTTGCCAGCATCCCCCAATTTGAAGTATTAATTCATGTAGTACAACAAATAACAGCATGAAAGTGTTTGAATTAAAAAGACCATTTACCTCTGTGTATTGACTGGAATTATGTAGGAAAGTTTTAGAGACATTTGTTGGTAATTAGTTGTTGATTCAAAATGGCAGTACTTGTACATCATGATTATTACTCTGTTATTTCTCTCAGCAATTCATCAGCATCAGTTAGAATGGTTTTGGCACACCTCTGGGGCATACAATACAAAGGAATATAACTACTGCTTGAGAGGTTTGCTTAATATGTTATCTGAGGTAGGCAGGTTCAGCAGCTGTGTGGGCCAGATCTGTGCTTCCTGAGCTCACCACCTTCAAAACACATCTTGTCTGTTGTCTGTGAGCAAGCTCTCCAGCTCTGACCAGAACAAGAAAGTTTTGGGGTGGTTTTTTTTCAGTCTCCAGGACCTGCATGCTAAACCTGCAGTCAGTGTGCTCTGTGTGGTTTGGTTGGGTTTTTTTAAACCATTAAATTGTGGTAAATATACATTATTTAGAAGATAACCTTTACTCACCCTTCTGGGGACCTGGCAAGTGTGAGTAACAAAGGTAGACTTGCACGTTATTGTTCTCTGCTGCTTCTGAGAGTAATTTAGACATTAATTAGATTTAAGAGCCAAGATAAGGACTTTACATTTGTTGCTCAAAACCTTTCAGGCAGGGTAGTTGTCAGATACAGAGATATAAAAAGTGAAGATTTTTGTACAATAAAATAGCTATACTATAGTCTCAGAGCTTGGTAATAGCGAAATAATGTTAATCATTCATCATACTCTGCAATTCTTTCTGCATTCTATCTGAAGAGATAAATATTTAATAATTAATCCTCACAACCTCTCAGCAAGTTAACTGTCATTATTTCCACTTTATAGATAAACTGTGGAGCAGAATAATTAAATACATTGGTTAAGGTCACACAGTAAGTCTCCTGAAGATGTGAAAATAGAATTAGACTCCTGATTCCCAGTTTGGCTCTTTAGTCAAAGAACTGGTTTTTTCTGCAACATCTCTCTCACTTAAGATACATCTCATGCATAGTCTAAATTAGAAGCCTCATTAAGAAGTGAAGTTAATTACCTTCTCTCCTTTAAAAACTATTTGCAGATTCTAATACTGAATACATCCAAGCACTTTCCTCATGCCATTATGATACAAAAAAAATCTAAACACAAATCTGAAAATAATCATGCTGTTTCTCCATGTTTTCATGGTATAACTATTATGCCAATAACACCCACAGCAACTATATTAAGACAAAAGCTAGCAAATATACAGGTTTAATTGGATTCCATTTCCAAACACATCAAAGCCCTAAAAGACTCATGTTTATATTCTCCTCCTTTATTTCCTCTCCATGACATTTTAGGCAAACCTCTTGTTATGAAAATTCAAACACTGTTTGAACCAATGGAATTATCAGCATTTTCTAGAGAAATGGTCGGGTAGTTTTTAAAAGCATGATATACAACTACTTCTAAAATCCCAGATTCATAAGGACTGTCAATGCCTATGCTGTATAAGATCTGTGCTGTATAACTGCTCTGGCCACGCTTAAGGGGCAAAGCCACCTCTGCTCTGGGTTCTGTTTAAAGGCATGAGTGCAGCCAGGTTGGTATGTTAGCTCAGATAGATTACAGCTTGTGTTCACATGATAGCTGAACTTAAATGCCTTACTTTGGGCTTATATGGAGTGCAAAGACACCAAGGCTACAATAGGATGATATGGACCTACCAGAGTGTCTTCTGAAATCAGTTCAATGTACTTCGTGCACTTGACAGTGGTATTAGGAAGTAGTCTGAGATATTACTTTTTGCTTTCATCTTCTCCAGCTCTCATCTGTGCCAGCTTGCAAGCCCAAAGTTGTCACAGATCCCAATTACTAACTTAACAGAGAATTTAGTCAGCATAAGGGAACTACTCTAAGTTACATGATAATTTCTGTAATGCTGTACAAAGAAGGTGAATGTCTTTAACTCCATTTTGCTATATCTGATTTGTCAGTGTCACCATCACCTGTCCTACCACTCAAAAAAACCAAGTACAATGTCATCCACTTTGAAACTCTGAGTATCCTCTTAATAGGTTGCTCTCATTTCAGGTTTCTGTCAAAACTACCATCATGGCTTCTTCTTCATGGCAGTCTAAAGTATGCTTATCTATGTAAAGGGTGAGATTATATTTTAAATGTGGAGATGAGTTTACACTGAGACAAACCTCTCCTTGTTGGTCTAGAGGGAGATTTTATTTATATAAGAACAATTTTTCATTCATAGAAAAACTGAATGCCAACCCAGTCATTATGCTTTCCACAGATATTCTGAAAAAGAGGCTTGTTTACAGGCAACAGCTCTGCCTAACTATGCCTTAGAGATACCAGCGTTCCCAAACCTATGCTGGAGCACTCAGCAGTCCTTTGGGAGCAATGTTAAAAACTGTTACCTTGATTAAGCATTAAAATTGAGAATCAGAGGAAACTCTATAGAAGAGACTAGAATATGAATGAGAAGTACATACACATTTGGGAAGACTTGCTGCAAATCAGCGTCCTGTTCAGGACATACAGTTCTGCTGCTTGAGGGTGAGGTTCTTGCTCAACAACAGATCCCAGATCTGAGAACTGTAAGCATCCTGACTCCTTTTTTTGAACCAAAAAGAAAAGAAATATTTTTAGCTATTTATAGCATAAGTAGCTCTGAAACTTCCCCCCCCCCCCCCTTCATTTCAGCATATAGTTCCCCAGGAGAATGAAAACTCTGTGTATTACTGCGCTATCACAAAATAAACCTGTTCTTCATCTTTCTTCAGATTTTAGAAGCAATGACAGTGATTTTAGAGTTGCTGGCAGTCCCTGGGCATTGATTTTTTGGATTTACTTTTTTACCTAAGGGCAATCTTGTGAAGACAGCAGTGGCATTGCATTCTCAGGGAAGAGACAAGCCTAGAAAGCAGTCTTTGTTTTACCAGCATCCTAGCTCTGGAGTACTCAATAGTGGATGGGACTCCCCATTACTAAAGTTCATGGATAATTTTAGGAGACAAACAACAAAGTATAAAAATAAAAATAAAAGCAACTGTGCATCAAACACTTAGCAGCACATGCTAACTAGCATAGCTCTAAGATGCAGTAAACCAGCATAGGCAATTCTAGTCAATGGCAAATTAAATGATAGCAGTCATCCTGTGAGAGGAATAGAGATAGAGCAGTTCAGACCATTCCATGTCTCTGAGTTCCAAAATACAGAGAATATCACCCAAACATTTTTTCTACTCAGTTACTAAACAAGTTCCTAATGAAGCATTGCAGCTAAGTGTATTCAGTACAGTTTTTCTCCAGACACAAAGTAGTCTTCACTCATGGTTCAGATCCATGTGGCATCAAAAGGAAAAAGAAAACAAACAACAAAAAAAGGAGCATTTCTTTGAGACTATTTCAAACCTTCCACACCTTGAGAGAACAAGAAGTGAGTTCTACAAACTGTATTGGAAGTACCAAACAGTGAAACTCAGGACTGCTTTCCCACAGTCCCATGATAGGATATCTTGCAATCAGCACTGTATTTTTTCATCTTAGTTTTAGTGATCCATCAGGTTATGGTTTTAAGCTTTGCAGTACAGCTGTGATTCTTAGAAATGTATCTGCAATGGCAGCTCTGTGCACTCACAGAGCTGTGGTACCCAGGAACTTCTGAGCTTCCTGGGTTTAGGCTTACCACACAATTGAATAAAAAACAACTGGTGAAAACCTTTCTTATAAGTCTATGATGTGGGAATTTCTTGTGTGTGAATTCATATGCATGTATGCAAGCAGACTGGGAGGACACTAAAGTATCATTTTGCTGTTTCTTTGCCATCATTTAATCTTAAGGGCTTCCAGGGGTGAGGTGCACTGAAGTCTGGGAATTCTCATCCATATTTAATTGTTCCTCAAAAGTTATGTAAGCCAGAGCAGTTCATAGTGATTGGTGCTTTCCTGCCATCTTTAGCTGTTCAGATCTCTGCTGTGCAGCTGAGATGTTGAACAAGCTAGCATTATTTAGAGATGTTGTTCTGCTGCTTGATTGCCATAATGCTACTTCCCCCATCAGAGACATTTTGATTGGGAATCTGCACTACGAGTCACAAAGGACAATGTTGATGTAATTAGGATGCTAAAATGACAGTGACAGTGTTAGTCTGTGGGAATGACATTCAAATACTGGGTTTCATACTCTGTATCTACAATAGAAATATACCTTCAGACTTTTGATGCACAGTAGTAAACATCTGCCACTGTTATTATGGAGAAAGTGGGGCTTATTTTTCAGGGAGCAATAACAACTTTCACAGCTGCCAAGCAACAGGCAAAATGCTGATGACTGAAGACCAGGAAAGACATTTGTGGTATATATGCCCATTTTCTTTTGCTTTTAGAAGAATGTTCTTGTTACCCCTCCTCAACACTTCATTTGGAACTACTCTGCTTAGGAGACTTTTCCATTAAAGTCAAAAGACAAAGAGTTAAGAATTGCCTTCGCTGTATCATTTATTTACCAGTCCTCCCTTGCTTTGCTTTATCTAAGTAATTTTTCTCTTTGGCAGCTACAGCAGGAATTACTTTAGTGTGCAGTATTCAGTTTGGTATTAGTTACTCTATATCATTCTGTGGCTTTGTTTATTCTCCTGCTTTTTATAGCATCATAGCCTGACCAGTTTGGAGTATAGACATCTTAGTAGCTTAATGGTCATATCTGTACTGTGGTCAACCATTAGGGAAACTTCAAGAACAGAGATTCCCAATTGGTAACGTAAAAACATCTTAAAATTGAGGTGCAGCATGAAGCCACACTAAGAGCAGGATCTGTGTTAGGTGGATCTCAGGCCAGAGTAGGGCTCTGGAACAGGCATATGGAACATGAGAAAAAGAGACTCAGTGATTCAGAGTAGCATCATTTGTGGCAGCACTGTCACCTATATCCAGAGTCTCCCAGAAGACTGAGAAGCAGGGCAGTGAGGGAACAGAGGCTGGAAGCAGAGAGAGCTGAACACAGCTGGAAAAACATAGTGCCTCTTATTTCAAATGAGATATTTACATAGTAATCTACACAAAGTCTGCAATCATAGGTGCAGAAATTATATGCAAAACACCAGTGTTGTAACAAATGCACAGGATTTTAATTCATGTTCATTAATTGGACAAAGACTTCACATGAAACCATCAGTGATCTGAATCCTGCAGACATTTTTAATTTGGGTTGTCTGCTGCTGGAGGAATGAGGAATAACTCTAGTAATGAATAATGAGCAGAGTGAGGTTGGTATGAAATGCAAGTAAGATTAAGAAAGAAGTCTACAGGAAACATCAGGGATGTAATACATGTTGTACCCTTAATCAAGTATACACTTACAGGCATGGAAATTAATTCTGCATAGCAAATAATACAGCAAAGCCATGGTTCTTCAATTCTGAAGCCATTTTATATAACAGTAAGCCATGTATATAATCTACAATGTCTCTAACAAACAACACTATTGAGAAACTGCCTCTGCTCTGCAACCTTTAGTCTGGGTGAGTGAGAAGAACCTTTCTTTCCTGAACACTCAAAGTCCTACAGCTTCCAGGTCTCTTTCTAGCATTGGTCATTCAAGGACTAATAATCTTTCTGCTCTCTAAAAGGAGTAATACCAGAATATTAAAAAAAAAGCAATGCCTCTAAGTCCTTTTCTCCCAATCATCTCATGGGCCTCTATTCTAGCTTGTAGGTAATAATTGTAGTTGGATTAATGTGCTGGGCCCTATCAAGAACACTCAAAGTTCTGTTGATGTGCCCAAAGATAGACGAATGTATAGAAAACAGCAATTTCTAAATGAGAAGGAAGGATGGGAGAAGTGACACTAGCAGAATTATCTGATTAGTTGAATAACAGAAACAGTTGCTGGATTGTCTCCTGGTGGAAAGTACTCATTACTCAGGCTATGTCTGTATTGAGGTGAGATATATTTCCTCCAGCCTTGCTTTCATTTAGAAGGTAATGCAGTTGTACAGCTCAAGAGAAAGATGTGATGTTGTTGTCATATTCCATACTGACAGCATGTGACAGTGTGTACCTGTCCTCCAGGCTTGACAGAGGATGAGAAATTTTCCAGCCATTAAGAGGATCATAAATTGATAGCTGGAATGATTTCTTGTCCTCTGCAAATTTTTGTAATGTTGAAAATGTTCTCATTTTTATCAGGGAAAAATTGAAATCCTTCAAACCATTCCCTCTCTAATGAGGCCTGATGGTATTAAAGCAGCCATGGGCTTCCCTGAAAATGTGTTAAAAATCTGAACAAAAAAAAATCCCTGAGAAAATGTTAACAAACTCAACATTTTTGAGTTAAGGTTTTGTTTTGATAGATTTGATAGACTTCTAACTGTAAAAAAAAACCACAAAAAACCCCCAAAAAAACCAAACAAACAAAAAACCCAAACAAACAAACACACAAAAACAAGCAAAACCCCAACAACAATAACATTTTGTGATCAAGTATCCTTGGACTTTCATAGAGGGAAATATAGTTTTATGGCCAGGGTATCAGAATCCAAGTTCATTTGAGAACTAATGTATGGAGAGAGAACAGAAAACAGAGCCCATTCAATTCACCTTGTCCAAAGAAAACAAGAAAGTAATTTTCACAATAGTTTATAGTTACTTATCAGTAAACCTGAGTTTGTCCTCCACTAGCAGAGAACAGCTTCCCCACTGCAGGAAACTGTAAAAGAAACAAAAAAATCTTTCCTCTGCATTTCAAACAATAGCAGTGGAAACATTTCTATAGTTCTTACACTTTTTAAATCAACGTATTCCATAGGTAAATTCTGTGTCACTTTTGCCCCAACACTATTCCTTTTATGTAATTTCCCTTATAAGTGGCAGCTAAATAAAACACTGATGTAAAATCCCAATGGAAAAATAAACCTAGCTAGAGTAATCACACTATCAATGCATCAGCTCTTCAAAACTCTGTCTTGCTTCCTTGCACAAAATGACAATTTAAAGTATATTTCTGGAAGTCTCCTGGGAGATTATCCTATTTTATCCTCTATTTAGAGAAAAATAAAAAAAAAAAAAAAAGAAAACCTTTGGGAGCCTATTAGAAGTCTCCTAGTGAACTATTTACAGTTCAGTTCAGCATTATATGCCAGTTTCAGAGAGGGTGAAATGTACTTTATTTCATTTTACTTTCATCAGCAAGTAAAGGTCATCCATCCAAAACCAGCTTTTCCTGATGCACACATTTCTTTCATTATAATCTTAAATAACACAGAAGTGTAGTCAAATTCCAGTATCTGTCAATCACACACAAGTTCTGCTAAGTAATCTTTTACTTTTTGTTCAAATGCTTACACCATGAACATTGAATAAATGCTTGTTTGGCATTCAAATAAACAGCTTAAAACCTTCTTTAAACTGTAAGGAATTTTCTAACTATTTCATGAGTACCTGGAAAATTATATTTTCCAATATTACATTATTTGGAATTTAGGGAAAGTGTTCTGCAAGCATAGTTACACCTCTAAAAATCCAATGTAACTTCATTTTTTAAGTATTCCTTCTGTGATCTTTAGTCTTTCACCTCTGTTGTGTCAATTGCTAGTAATAGGTGTCATGGAGAGCCCACTAGGAATTACAAACAAGCACAGAAACAACTTGCAGATACACAAACTATGCTATTAGATCATCAGTCACACAGCTAATATGTGAAGTCATTTCCCTTCCTTTGGCAAACATACTAGGTCTTGGCATATTTCACTGTTGTGATGGCAAAAAGGAATTCAGCATGGTTAATTATTCTTGTGACTTTGTTGCTGTGGTCATTGCCTCCATTAGTGCTCTGCTGTGAAGCCATATTGCTGCAATTCTGAAACAGATTCCCCGATTCACAGAATCACAGAATCATTAAGGTTGGAAGAGACCTCTAAGATCATCAAGTCCATCCATCTACTTATCACCATCATGCCACTAAACCCTGTCCCTGAGTACCTTCCCCTCATTGTCTGTTGGTTCAGTTCTTAAAGAGATTTAGGTGTGCAGAAACAATTTTCCTTTCCAAGAAGAAGAAGGAAACTTTTCAGAGTTTCAGCAGGCTATTCTGCTCCAAACCAAGGTGACAGCTGGATCACCTTGGGATCCTCCAGCATGAACCCTACCTACATTCAGCAACAGGGCTTCCAAAACAGCCAGAACTCCTACAGCTTCCTTTATAACGGGCCATTCACTTTCTAACATAGAATCCTAGAATGGGCAGGTTCGAAGGGTTCCTAAAGATCATCTAGTTCCAACCTCCCCACACTGAGCAGGGATGCCAATCACTAGCCCAGGTCACCCAGGGCCACATCCAGCCTGGCCTTGAACACTGCCAGGGATGGAGCATCCACAACCTCTCTGGGCAACCTGTGCCAGTGCCTAACCACCCTCTGGGTAAAGAACTTCCTCATAATCTCCAATCTAGATTTCCCCTCCTTCAGCTTATAACCATTCCCCCTTGTCCTATCACAGTCTGACCGCTTAAAAAGTCTCTCCCCTTCTGTCTTATAATCTTCCTTTAGGTATTGGAAAACTGCTATAAGATCCCCTCGAAGCCTTCTCTTTTCCAGGCTGAAAAGAGACATGCTATGTATGTTTTCCTCTTCATTGCCAGCAGCCACCAGCAACTACATCTTCAGGCTCTTTGCCTCTCCTTCATTATCCAACAAATAAATAACGAATTCAAATACATGCTCAAATAGATTGACATGAGGTAGGAATGACTCACAGCTAGGTTTTCAACCTCAGGTTTCTAATGAGTATTTCTAGCTTCTAGCAGTTTAAAACAATAATTTTTCATTCTACTTATTTAAAAGAAGCAAAATGCATTCAGTACTATGTCTAATACATATGGTGCACTTCTCTATCACATAAGCACACATTAGCTGCCACTTGCTGATTATCCCATAATAAACACCAAAGACTGAGTCCAAAAAAATCTCCTCCTGCCTTCATATATATTCATACAATGCCTTCCTTGTTCTGACTTGGCCAAACTTTCTCTAGTGGCAAATCAGTCTTCAGGATGAATAAGCTCTGCAAAAGAAACCCTCTCTATTGCTGAAGGTCCTGCAACAGGAGCCAGTCAGTAAGAAACTGATCCTACACAGAAGCTGAGTTCTGCTAAAGATAAATTTTCCCAGCCAGGCAGCTCATCTCAGCAGTGCTAAGAAAACAAACTGGCTATGTGTATTTGAGTCACCCTTCTCTCATTCACACATGCAGAGCAGAGCGAAACAACCTCTACGAGTATAGAATTGTTTAGGTAGAATAAATTTCCATGTATTCTACTTACTTTTTTTTTTTTTGGCATTGCAGAGCATAATTTCAGAACAATAAATAACAAAACTAGATGCTAAGGTGTTGGGCATGACATAGAAACCTGAACAGAGTAACTCAGAAAATAAACACAAGTGGAAAAAAAAAACCCAAACCAAACCTTTGAAAGAGTTTATTCTAAAATATCCTTAGATTTTTTTTATTATTATTATTTGTTAAAAAACACACACATAAATCTTAGAAATTTGTATTGGTATTTAAAATTAATCCACTGGAAACAGCTAGTTAAAAACAATTAACATATTTGTCATATTCATTACTCAAAACCTAAAAGCACAGAAAACTTGAAACTGACTGATAATAAAAATGAAACTGATAATCATTGATGACACCAGAAATGCAAAAAGGGGCAGAATACAAATGAAAACTAAATAGGATTTTAAGAATCCTTTCTTTCTATATCTTTCTATTTATATCAGCTATGACAATAAACATGCTTGTTTGCTTATATCCACCCCATTCCCCCATGATATGTTTCACCAGCATCCTAGTCTTAGCAACTCCTTGCTACAGTTTTTCCAAAAGTCTAAAGGCACATTCCCCATCTCCAGATATTTATGCAGAGCTCTCATGCACCTTGTGTTGTAAGGAATCTTCAGGGCTGCAGGATTCAGCCTGCTGTTGTGCTTCTCCCTGAAGGAGCTATTTGAGAGCAATGCCTCCTTTCCTGTCCTCTCTAATAAAAGAGTTAAGGTGCATAAGAAAGAGGAAGATTTAATTTCTTAATTTCTTATATATAATAATAATCCCCATCTCCATTTTCCTCCTCCTCTTCCCACCCACCGCTCCCCAACTCAGTGCCTTAATGCTGTTTGTCCCCCCCCCCATTTGCCTGTATGTTAGTAGTTGTTGCTCTATTGCCTCCTGCACCTGCAGGCTGTCACACTAAAAAGCAGTGGCACATCTCATTGGGACCACTGCCTCTGTCCCCAGCCAGCAGGGTGAGCAGTAATTCCTTATATATTCATAAGCATAGGCTTGCATATGTATATACTACATACATACAGAGGTATATAGGGGTATGGATAAAGAGAAATATAAAGCAGAACTGGTTAAGAAACATTTTAGGGAATCTAAGGAATTAAGTGTGCTACAAATGCCCCATAAATGGGCATATATATAACATATATAACATATGCACATAAATATATGCATATAGATAACAAATTATATATTGCTATTTATTAAATGGTGCAAGTTTGAAAATTTGAGACACACTTTAAATAGGTGATTAAATCTTTCCTAAGGTTACAGATTGTGCATGACTGTGTATATGGGAGAGAGTTTACTTGTAACTTGTGCTGGCATTTAGATTCCCTGAGCTCTGACTTACATCTGTGTTGCTGTCTCCTGAGTTGCTGTGGGTTTTTCATTTCTAAGTTAACTTTAATCACAAAGGAATATCTTTTGCACTCCTTGCTTCTTACATGTCACTGGAATCAAGCAAAAGAACAAATCTCTAACTATACTGAAATTAATAGAAGGTTTTTCAGTATTTCTGTGAGCAAGATTTCATCTCTGATACGTCTTGTCTTTCAACAAATCCAGCTTTGCTGACAGTTTCAACTATAGTTCTAAAAAAGGGTCGTTGTTTTTCTTATTATACAGATTAAGGGGTCATTGACTTTAATCTGATTAAATCTTTCATTTCCCTTTACTAACTTAATACAATCAAGTAGATTAGGATGTGTTTTCAGACATTTGAAACAAAGATACATGCCAGAGATATCTGATCTGAATAAAGATGAAATGCCTAGTTTCTGGTGACATTTGTTTGAATAAAAGTATTCTATCCCACAGACTCAACTGTTTTGATGTAAATTGAAGACATCAGTGTCAAATATCTGTTAAAATCTTTATGACGTTATGAAAACCACTTTATCTTTCTGGGACTTGATTTCCACCCCTTCTTTACTCCATGTAAAGCATTTTCAAGAGATTCAAACCATCTCTGCCACCTTCTCTTTTCAGGGTTCTAAGCTGCAGAGGGAAGGAAGCTGACTCTACCCTCTACTGCTGCAGATGTGGCCCTGGGCCCACGTCATTAGGGTGTCAATAGGCAAGAGACAGAAAGAAGCCAAAATAGTAGGGTCTTGATTAGCACCTAGTACCTGAGTTTAAAACATACAGTAGAGTTGTACCAGAGAGATTATGAGCTGCAAGCTTCAAGATGGGAAAAAGACTGCTTGGCAAATTCTATTTCCAAGATATAGTGAATAATTATACATTAAATTGTTACTGTAGTGGCGAATTTTTTATTAATTCATTATGGATCTTTTTTTCTATTAAGAGTAGAATAATGCATAACAGTAAAATCCAGTAACTGAACATCAGAATGAACTGCTTTAACTTACACTGGAAATACTTCTCTCTAACAAATATAAAAGGAAGACAATAAGCTAAGAAATACCAAATGGCTTGAGTCTTTTCAAATGAAGTATGATCTCTGCACTAACTACTGATCTGCTTTGTACAATGTACTGTCAATAGCCCATGCAGAAAATTCTTCCTGTATTCTAACCCTGAGAGCTGCTCTCAGAGGCATCAGTCCATATGTTAACCCTGACATAAAGTAGTAACAAGAAAATATCACCTTACAACATGTAGGTGTTTGTAACTAGTGGAGAATTTTTTTTCAGACTATCATTCCTTCGACCTATTGCTCTTATGTATTTGCTGTTTCTTCACTGAAGGACTTCTCTTTTTTTCTTTTATACAGAAAAAGTCTGCTAGTAACTTTTTATTAGGCTTTGTATTTCTTAGCTTGTTATACTAGTAGTTCCAGCTCTCTGCTTTCTTTTGTTATGCACACAAAGAGACAATCCAGGAAATTAAGCAATGGTTTCTCTCAAATGCAATTTTGTTTTCTCAGAGGAGTGTGCAGTTTGCGAGGGTTATGGGTTGTTATTTTTCTGGGTTTATAATATATACTATATATAATACATATTCTGTTTAAAATATGCGTTCAGTCTTGCAGTTTAATATTTTAGGGGATTATCTTTTTGTTTCTGTTTGTATGTGTGTATAAGTTTAAACTTATTATTACCAACCAATTATTAAACTTACTACTACCAAAACAAGTTACCTTGAAAACAGCAGTTGGTGCACAATGAGAAAATGATTCTTCCATTTTTCCAACTGTCCATGAATTCAGTGCTGATATCTTTGCAAGGGGTCTATATTACATCACGTACTTGAACTGCACTTTCCCCAGGTGAAAAAAAATAAAGCAAGCATCATTTTTAGCACTCTTATGATATGAAGGATTTGCATTCTCTGTCCACAGACTCTAACCTGAAGCTTTGAGTCTCTCTATTGTAAAAGCTGGAGCAGTAAGGAGCTCTGCTCAAGTTATTCAGACAACAACTAGCAGAACATGATCACCATGAGTCCTACTGACCAACGCTTAGTTAACTTCTTTGTTCAGAACAGTCAAGAAATCCAAATGAGTTGGCTGGGTTTCTAAAACAAAAGTCAATCCTTCCACCCTGTGAGGGGGAAGAAAAACAAATAGTCCTATTTGCAAAAAAAAATTGCTATTGGTATTCGTAAATTTCATAACTCCCTTTCAGACATAGAGCAGAGTGCAACTAATTTGAGCACTTCTGTTGCTTTCTTTTCTCTCTAAGGCAGTGGCTGTCTCTCTGGCAACTAGTATTCATAGCCCTTAAGATTTTGCGAAGTAAAGCAAGAAGATTGACCTGCATCCTAAAAAAAATAGTTACATCAGTACAGATCCCAAACCCAGAGGTATAATGAGTTTCTTAAGGAAAAGGTGCTAGGCAGGCACAGAAGTGACATATTAAGTAGAGACCAGATTATAAGGATTTTATGGTACTTTTTAAAGGCCTCTCAGGCTTTCTTTCTAGGCTACAGAGCTATCTCAGGAGTTATGCTGCCACTGGCAGAACCCTCCAAATCTATGCAGTTGTATCTGCAAAAAGAAAGCAGCATTAAATCCCAATTAAAATTTCCAAGCTTGCCTATGCAGCAAGATTCGCAGTGTAACTCCTGCACACAGCCTCTAATCCTATCTACCCAAACAGCTGCTCCTTAGAGCTCCAAAAGTCTTGCTTTGCCACAGTAAGTGTTCACTACTATAAACAGGCATCCTTTGCTCTTTCCTGATTCTGATTTGTCTGCTTTGCATGGGGAGGTGTTTTTCTATTGTAGTAGGGAACTATTTACTAGGAAACCAGGCAGAAGCAACTGTGATTCTGGGGTGTGGAGTTCAACACACACACACAGATTCTTCTTCTGCCACTTCATGCTCCATCTCTATTTGACTTAGCTCACACCATTTTCACAGCTACTGTGTGTTAGCTCTCTGGTGGGGTGATGGACATCACAAACACAGAGCTTCTGCAGGTATGTTATTCATATTTCAATGGGTTGGCTGCAGTTTTACAAGCCAGCCACAAAGCTACTGAAAAGCTTTCTGCAGTTCTGGCAGAATCAAAGAGAACAGCAGTTTGCTGTCCCCAAACCACATGGAAAGAAGGCAGAAAGAGACCACTTGTTTCTGAAGCAGCTCTTCTTTGATCAGCTTCATTTGGTGCAGAGCCTTTTCAGGGCTTTTGAAAGCAGTATGGACTGGCTTGTGCTGCACAGTTAGGATGAGCTTTATCTTTAGGAAGATAAAAAGCACTTTCCTGGCAAGGTAGATAAAGTTTGCTATTAAGACACAGCGGTGAAGAACTGCCTTTTCTGTACCTAGCACAGTATGGAAAGCTACCACCTCTTACACAGAATGTTGTCAGTCATAAACTCACTGTGATGTGGACAAGCCAATGTGGAAGTTAAGGTAAAAAAGGTCCTGTCTCTGCATGCTACCAAGGCTGGCAATGCTGCTGAGATGTCTGATAGCTTTGCATGTCTGCATTTACCAGTTGTGCCAGGGAGAGTATGGAGAGTGCTCATGTTCCCTCTGGGACAAACCTAAAAGCTCACAATTAGAGAGCAACACAGCTGCAGTGTGGAGTGTCCTAAAACTAAAGCCAGATTGTCTGGAAAAGTTCCTTGCTGATAGGATTTATTCTTTTTTTTCATTTGTAGCAGTGGGGTTGGATACAGAGGAGTCACTCCAGTATGGCCAGCAGTGCTGTAGCCATTTCCCTCTGTTATTCTGAGACATTCAGTGTCCCTGGCTAGCTCCTTTTGCTGTACAATTGGATCACAGAAAGGAATCACTGAGCTGTTACCTAAGCAGCTGGAGAGTGACAGTGTGTGACTGCCCTGAGGAGAAGGAGAGGGTAGATGACAATCACAGGGGAAGGCTGGGGGCTGCTGAGCCATAGCAGCATGCTGTGTGTTGCACAGCAATTGGGAGAAGGGAGCAAGGGAGCTGAGAATAGGGTTTTCCTCTGCAAGGCCTGAGGGAAAAGATTCAGAGATTCTCAGAAAACCAGCAGTACCCCAGCTAGCAATCAACAGGAAGCTCTACATTTAGCTGTTGAAAAATAGGGACTTGGTTCTTCTTGTTGTCCACACAATTTTTCAGTTTCCTTCACATTTTCACTGTGTACAGTGTGGCTATTTCCTAGTTTGCACGACAAGTTTCAAGACGGGGGATCTTTTCACTCATTTATTGAGCAGTTCTTCGCAGTGTTAGACTGTCAGCTTGTGTTTTTATTAGGTGCATTTTACAAGAATCTGTGTTTAATATCATCACTGAGCACAAGACCAGAAGGAATCCAGTGAGGTCATCTAACCCAGCCCCAGGACCTAGGGGCAGAATCTGATCTCATTGCCTAGTGCTTGTCTAACCTGTTCTTAACAGTCTCCAGTGACAGGTACAGCACCACCCATAAGGAATCTATCTACCAGTCCTCAGGCTGCTCTTAGATAGTTTTTCTAAAACTTCTCAAAATTAAAATTACCACTGTTGAATAAAATGATTCTATACTGTTCTCAAAGTGCAAATACACAAAACTGGAACCTTAGGAACTGAACAAATAACCCTCAAAAAAGGAGGTGGAGAAGGGAAGAAAAAGAATGTTACAAACAATAGAATAAAAATGTGCAGTCTGAGATTAGCAACTCATTCAGCTTTCAGCCTTTAACTGTATGCAGCTCTGCTGAGCCTTTTCATACTGGGCTGCTTTCAGAAATCTGTGGGACAGGCATGGAAATGTATGGTAGCAAACCCATGTTTGGATAGTGGGGGGGGGGGGAAGTTCACCATTCCAGTCGTGACTGAGGAGACATAACTGTGAGCAGTGAGAGTTAATTCCAATAATAAGAAGCATTCTTCAGTCTCAGAGACTGAGCAAAACCAGTTTGGGGCACATCCACACAGCAGTGACTAGTAGATAAGAAGCCACACTCAGACTGTCCTGAGGCCATTAGTTTACTTTCAATACTGCAGGTGAAAAAGCTCCAGCTAACTGGAAGTTAGTAAGTCCTCTGTGCCAGAAATGCCCAGTCTGATCTCAGCAGGGACTGTCTTGAGGTTGTTAAGAATTTCTTCTTGAATTATTCTAAGACCAAGTGATGATGAAGGTAAGAGTTATCGGTGAAAGATAAGACAAGTAACAAGTGATTTTATTTTTTTTTTTTTTAGGTCTTATTCAATGTCTATGAGTTCAAAAAATTTTACTCCAGCTTGATTTTAAAACACTGTGCTAGACTAATAATGCTCTGTGAGACAAAACCCTGAGGGTATACAAAAGAAACTGGTATAAAAATATACCAGGGAAATAGGCACTGATATTATTGACAAAGAGGTTACATTTTCTCCCTCCTGCAGTGTTGCATAACTAGAAAACCCACATGTCTATCCCTTCTGGAATGAATGAGAAGTCAGTGTTGTAATGAACCCTTTACAAAACGGTTTCTAAAAAATTCCATTTTATTTCTTAGTGAACATGATGCAAGCCTTGCCTGGTGTGCTTGGGGTTAATCTTGTTGGTACCCTGTTACTCTCTCCCTGTTTGTGTCACTACTAAATGGAGTTGCTTGCTGATGGAATGCCAAGTTCTGCTCTTATAAAGGAGCCTTGCTAAGTTTTGTACGGAGATAAAGAGTTGTACTGATGGAATACTACACCTTCAACTTGGAATAAAAGCACCTAGAAAATACTTGCTATGCCAAAACACTCTGAAATGTTCCTTATAATAAAACGATCAAAAGTTCCAAATTCTTCCAGTTGGCAAAAGTCTCAGTAAACCCATTTCCTTGACAAAGTTTTCTTTTCAGAGCCTGGCATGCCAGAGATTGATGGGGGAAGGGATCTGCAAAAAGGAAATCTATGATTCTGTGGTCAAAGAAAAACCATGAAAGAGGAAGGGTGAGATAAGGTTACTTGGCTGGCTGTCTTGTAACAAGTGTCTCCTTAGCATCACCTTCATAGTGAGAATTACGGCTGCAGATTTATGGCTATCTTGGGCACAAAAGAGAAGGAAATAAATGAATATGGAAAAGACTCCACATTTTGGAGAATAAAGATATTCCATGAATTCTAGTGGACAAACAAAAACCCATAACCTATACTTCCTATAGAAGTATGAACAAACTACTTCTTAAGAATATTTGTCAAAAGATGCTTACCAAATGCCTTTACTGTGCTACTGCCTGACTGTGTACATAACTCAGTCCCAAAAGCCATGAAGGCAGAGTTTGCTGGCTCATTCCTTAAGTTTCTCAGTCTGCTTTATGAAGCATAGGCATTACTGCAGCTGAGGTTAGCCCTTCATCCTGAAAAATTACTGCTATTCCCAGTGCACGTCTTAATAGTTATTACTGGAGTTAACATAAAATGGAATAGAAAAATTGAATTCCATGACAAAATCATGTCCAGCTCCTTGGGGTATAGGTAAGTGGTATTTTTAGGAGTCTGTTCAGGTCTTCTGCTTCCTTGAAAGCCTTTCATTCTAGGTTTTAATGGGTCTCACTTTTATAACCCTTTTCCACCATCTCATTAGCAGTAGCTTCAAAGTGAAGCACACCAGTGATGCCTACACATCTAATGGATGTCTGAATCTGCATAATGAACTGTTAGTTCTCTGAATCCAAAGGTTGGAAAACTAAAAAGGAGTATCCTGACTGTAGGCTAGCGTGCTGGTGACAGGCAAAATTTAAGAACCATGATCCCAGATCCAGAAGAGGGCACATGAGTCTGAAATTCTATTAATTCTCTTTCTGCTTTCTTTGACTTTGAATTTATTTATTTATTTGTTTATATATATATAAAAAATACATTGTAAGTATGTATTTAGAGGTGGGATTTTTATACAATTTTTTGTGGATCTACCTAGTAATGATTGCAAAAACCCAAATAATTGGAAAATATGCAGAAAAAGAAAGCCAGACATATTTAAGTGTCATTGGCATGCACTCCAGAATTACCTTTCTAGAGTAGGCCAATATAATTAGAACACTTCTTTACGGTAACTAAGAGAAATATTGTCACTTTGTTATGAATACCATGCAAGAATCCATACCCTTTCCATCCAAAGGAAATTTCTGAGGTTACAGCTCATTGATATTGAAGTTCTATCCATTTTGATGTCTGACTACTTTAACAGGACATATATATGTAATTTAATACCTGATGTTATTTTCTCTCTTTCTTTTCCTCTCTCTTTCCTCAGAACAAATTATGACATCGACATCTAAAGGAATTTTCCGGCCATTTTTTATTATCTTCATTGTCCTTGGTTGTTTCATGGCATTTATATTGATTTATATCAAACCAACAAATAGCTGGATCTCTGGTCCTATAGAATCAGCCAGTTCAGTTTTGAAAATGAAGAGCTTCTTTTCTTCCAAAACTGATAATCTTAATGAAACTACTATTTTGATCTGGGTTTGGCCATTTGGTCAGACTTTTGATCTAACATCCTGCCAAACAATGTTCAATATCCACGGGTGCCATCTGACTATTGACCGCTCACTCTATAACAGATCCCATGCTGTTCTCATTCATCACAGGGACATTAGCTGGGATCTGACTAACTTACCTCAGCAAGCCAGGCCACCATTCCAGAAGTGGATTTGGATGAACTTGGAGTCTCCAACTCATACTCCACGAAAGAGTGGCATTGAACACCTCTTTAACCTGACCCTGACTTACCGGCGTGATTCAGATATTCAGGTGCCTTATGGCTTCATGATGGTTGGTACAAGTTCCTTTACATTTGAAGTGCCAAGTAAGGAGAACTTGGTCTGTTGGGTTGTAAGTAACTGGAACCCTGAGCATGCTCGAGTCAAGTATTACAATGAGCTTAGCAAATACATCGAAATCCATACCTACGGACAAGCCTTTGGAGACTACGTCAATGACAAAAACTTGATTCCAACTATCTCCACTTGCAAATTCTACCTTTCCTTTGAAAATTCAATCCACAAAGATTACATTACTGAGAAACTTTACAATGCTCTTCTGGCTGGATCAGTACCAGTTGTACTGGGCCCTTCCAGAGAAAACTATGAGAATTACATTCCAGCAGACTCTTTCATACACGTGGAAGATTTTCTCTCCCCAAGAGAGCTGGCAGAGTATCTTCTGATGCTTGACAAAAATAACAAGATGTACCTTAGTTATTTCAACTGGAAGAAGGATTTCTCAGTGCACCTTCCTAGGTTTTGGGAATCACATGCATGTCTTGCTTGTGATCATGTGAAAAGACACCAGGAATACAAGTCCATTGGAAATTTAGAGAGATGGTTTTGGGATTAATTTTTGTGGGTGTCTGTGTCTGTTTGTGTGTGTGTATGCACTTTTTTGAAGAAGCCAGAAGAAACTTCAGTCCAAGTGGAGAGGAAAGGGAAAGAGGAAAAAAAGAAGGACAAGAGAACCTTACATCATGGTTTATCAGCTATCCTATTTATATTTTGTAAGAGATTTTAAATGATCAGCAGCAGCAGTCATCAATACACAGTTTTAAATTATAATGTACATACTAATTATGTGCACTGAAGAATATTTGATTGTTTACCATAATTTTAAACAAGATTTTCCAAATTTTCTGTGAAATATGTTCAAGTCTTACACTTAAAATAGTCATTTTTAACACTTCTTTATTTTTAACATTACTTTTGCTGTTCAACCTATTTGGAAAATGAGGATGTAACTTTTAAATGCCAGAGAGAACTTTAAGAACATAATTTGCTGTTCCAGTCTGAAATGCGTGTAATATTTCAAAAGACAGTAAATTTTTTATGGTTCATCTTAACATTTTAAGAACACAGTAAAGTTCAGTACTTACCATTACTCCAGTGTGATCAACTGCACTCCTTTTTAAGGGTGATGAACCTAGAAATTTAGTTTTTAAGAGGTATTAAAATAGTAGACAGTTTTGTTTGCAAAAATGTTTCCTAACAAACAGCTCCCTTAAGTTACTTTAGGAATATGTCTGTTCTTACCCTTTGAAGAATAAAGGAGTCAGGTATATAGAGAAGTCAAACAGCCTTAGTGACCAAAGGCCAGATTCATCCAATTTTTGAGTGTACTGAAATACAGTATGTCCTTAAATCTTATTGTGTCTCAGGTATTGTTTACCTGAACCAGGGCTGTAAGTGGTGTTATAATGATACAGAGATAAAGACATTTTAACATAAACATTTGATTACATCAGCTTCATGCACTGAATTCAGCTGGTAATAATGGAAATTTTAGAAATAGTTTGCCAAGAAATGTTACCAATTTCTCTCATATATTTTCTTGAATAATTGTGAATCTGTCCCCAGTTCTGTAAAGATCTGTTGAACACAACTGTAGTTGGATAACTTGCTGTTATGACTCAAGAATATGGGAAAAATTGACTACACAGTTTATTTTCTGAAAGAAATACGCTGAAATTCACTAGAGAAGTTATCAGGCTGACCTATTCAACCATTCAACTCATTGAACTAATGAATTCTGGGGTTTTTAATATATTTTATGCCAGGTACACTGCAGAGGTGTTGCTATCAAAATTTGAACATATGAATAGGTTCTTAAGTACTAAATTTGCTCTGATAGTAAACACAAATATGTGATGATTGTCATGATTGTTTAAAATGTCTGCTTTTATTACTTTTTTCTTTCGGCTAAGACTTAAATATCTGATTGCTATGTGTATTCCTACATAGAAAGTTGTTTTAATGACATAAATGTATGGATATGTTTGAGTATCACGTGAAAGCCATTCAGCTTGGGTTTTTGGGGGTCAAAATGTTACAAATCACACCTTCTACTGAAAAAAAAATATAACAGGAAAAACTTCAGCTTATGTGATGTGAAAGACCCTGATCAAAGCAAAGTAGTTGATCAAGTACTTAAGATTAAACTCTGAGACAATAGTGTTGCCAAAGTAAAAGCATAAGGGATAAACAATGATAAGCATTTAGCAAAAGATAAGGTGATTTGTTAGAATTTTGTTTTACACCAGGCTGGGATAGAAACACAGAATGCTCTAAGAGTCATGTGCTTCAACTTCTAAAACAGGAAGCTCCACAAAAAGGTTTAAAAAACACCTGTGCTCTCCCTATGGCTTCAAAAGCTATATTCTGATTCAGATACTTGTTCATAATATTTATTGCTGTCTTTAAATCTAGTTTGCAATATACTGTGAACCTCCTAAAGCTACCAGCATTCCAGCACAAAACAAGATGAGCTTACCTTGCAGATTAATGTAATATAATGAAATACAGTCTCCTAAGCACAAAGTGCTGACATGGATGTAGCGTGAGCAGTATTTCTATCATTTTGAAGGCAAGTGCCTGTTGCCTGTAGTCTGTCTTATAGGACATTCTACCTTTTGTTTTAGAAGAAGGCCTGTGAAATTCTCAGTCACTGAATATGCCACTGCTTTGGCTGGATAATCTGATTCCCTTGATGCTGGAATTGGAAGCTCTTTGTATCGATCTCAGTGGAAGTACATTCACCCCTTGATGAATATACCCAGTCCCTTATTTCACTCCTCATTTCAGACAGAAGGAGTTGTGTTGTGTCTTAAAAGGCCTTATGTCAAATCATGCTGGTTTCTTGGCATCAAGAATGAGCCAATAAATTCTTACAATGGTAACAAGTAAGCACAATAATAAGATATATGACTTGCTACTGCAAATATCAATCAGTGTACATACAGGAAAGCTTTGAAATATATGCTAAATTTTAAGCCTGTAAGTAATGTCATTACCTCTGTGAGCACTAGATCCAGTCAGCATGGATAATTTGGGGCTGAGTTTTAAGAAAGGTGAAAGTCTCTTGATGGAACAGGAAAGAGAGTTGTTTTCTTCACAGAAACTCCACACAAGACTTTGTATAGTTTGCACTTAGGATGAATTGCTAAAATTGTTTCAAAGATTAATAACATGAGAGAGAAATCTAATTCAGATTGAAATGACCAAGAATCATGACCAAATCCTAAACAAGACACATGACCCTAATGCCTCATTGACATTCTTGAAGAGTGTGAGCTGGAATGTGAGCCAGCCATGATGATCTACCAGTATCAAGCCTTAAGTAGTTCTGGATATAAAGAGCTTTGTTGACAGAAGATGAAGCATCTTTAGGCATATCCAGCCTAGGTGGTAAATGATGTGAAGCAATGGATGTAAAGCATCTGGACTCCAAGCATGCATAAAGGCAATCTGTCTAGATCTACCCACCTAACTCACAGAAGATTGATTCCAGTCCATATAGACCATTAAGGATTGTGATGTCTGTGCTCCTTCAGTGAGCTAACCTACATGAGCAGCTAGCATAAATAGACTCTAATAGTACATCATTGTGAAGGAGAACAGGCAAAACCAATTTATGGAAAGATAAATTACACAGAATTAGTTAAAACAGCAAATAAGGCATTATTTATGCCTTAGTTCCACTAGCAAAAGAAGAGTTGTACAAGAAAAGAGAAATCACAATTCTTATTATCTTCTCAATAATTTTATTTCAGACATCTAGTTTATTTTATTTGCCAGCCCACAGTAATCTTACACACACACATTTAATTGGCAGTCACTGAAGATAGAGAGTAATCATCATTGTTTCTTTCACAATGGCTTCTTTTGGATGTTTTTAGACTCTTTGTTGTGCACAGAGCTATCAACATAACTGCTTTACTCAGTGTGGAAGAAGACCCAAACCAGATAAAATACTATCTGCAGATGCATTACTACGCACTGAATGTGACCAGACATCAGATAAAACAGCAGTAGATCCTCCTACATCAGACAAAACAGCAGTAGATCCTCCTAAAGTAGGGATTTTCCTTTCATTTCACACACGCTCAATGACCACAGCAGCTCTTGCCCAGCATGACATCTCCATTCCTTAGTGATTCCTGGCTGCCAGTTTCTTTCATTACCTCTTGCCATCTGAGGTGCCTGCACTCACAATGAACAACCAGCCTGAGCCAGGACTGCAGAGTGTATGAGACACATCCAGCAACCTCTATGTCTTCAAAGAAACAGATCGAATAAATGGAAAGGTGGACTGAGAGAGCATGGATGTGGAGATTTGTAGAGCTCACACAGGCTGAGCAAGATACGGCAAACTGGCACTAATGAGCACACTAATGAGCTACTTATTTTTTCTAGCTACTCATGTTTGTTTCTCAAACTGGGCTTTTTACAAAAATGACACATCATTTTCTCCCATCTCTAATCAAGTAAGCTTCAGTTAAATAACCAGTGATTGTTGCTGATTATTCAAGAATGTGACTCCTATTGGCCTTGTATTATCCCTTTTATTAGACAGAAATTGACATTCAGGGGACAAGTGAACTCTGTCAGTTAGCTAATCATACTTCTTATCTGACTTCAAGAATCCTTATCCTTAATTTCATTTTTGTTGGGTTTTTTTTATTATTTTTTTCAATTCTGAAGTAAATGTTCACATCCTCATGCAACAATACTTTCTGGGCTTGATTCAAGAAAGACATTAAGCACATGCACATGACCAAGAGACTCAAGCACAATCTTATATATAAGAGCATCATAAATGCTTTGATGCACTGGGGTCCAAACAGCTGCCTTTGGGAACTGTGCCAGAGAGGATAGTCTGTAGCCAACATAGGCCAATTTGTGTGGCCTCTTTTGTATCATGTGTGTCCATCCAGTGAGTAGACCAAACTGAAAACTATTTGGACTAATTCTGGCTTAGTGCCTATTCAATACACCTTTGCCCTACTCTTCTGCTTCATCATACTATATGTGCCACCATCACCCCATGCCATCCACTCAGCATGGCACTCTGACTTACAGCCTGCCTCTGCTGAGCACAGGGAGAGAGAGAACTTGCATGTGGTACAAGGAGATGAGAGGAACTGAGGCTTGCTGAGATAGTGTTTCCAGGACTGTCCTATTAAAAAAAGCATAAAACCTGATCGTGTATGCATCCTTTTAACCTGGACTGAGTGTGCCCTAGAGAGGGTCAGTCTCAGCCATACCTGATTTTCCTTTTGGAGGAAGATATTTGGTTCAGTCTAGATGAGACTCTGTGAGTGATCAACTGTGTGTGCAAAGTTGGAACAAGAGGTGTGTCTCTGCAGGCTGACAAGGAAGCTTCTGACCTACTTAGACCTAATGGTGAAAGTCTAATCAAATACTCAAGTGTTTCCTTGTCAAAATCTAGTACATTACTGAGAAGAGAGTCCAGAGGAAGTGTTTGTTTATCTACCAGCTAATGGGCTTTTTCATTAATACTGGCTGACTGTTCTGGTTTGTTGGTTTTTAATATAAGTGATTTTCAAATGTTAGAAACTAATCAATACAATTCATACAAGATAGTTACTTCAGCTTCATCTTCCACTCCCTGCTCAGGTAAATCTTTTGCCAGAGTCAGCAGGTGATTTGGGAGATTCCCATGCTAGTAGCAAAGGATTGAGCCAAGAGTGGAATGGCTGCAGTTAAAAACAACCTTCTTATTCTGGATGTTTCCCTTCTAGTATTTGAATAACTAGTTCTTGTGTCATAGGCAATTGTACCTTCAGAGAATCAGTTTAAAATTCATGCTGGTTAGATATGTTCATAAAAGGTTCAGAAATGCCAGGAAATTGATTAAATAAACCAGGCAGTAGTAATTTTAATTCATGGCCCAAATGCCACAGAGTGATACAGATGATAAAACCATAAACTCATGAGAAATAATTAGACCTAGAGACATCATCCTGCAGTTTTCATATTGGAAAAAAGTCCTTTCATTACTCTACTGGAAAGGTAATTAATTGGGAATCTTTTATATCACCATATTCTCGACGCAATTAACCGCAACCATGAGTCTATGTGCAGTGAACAGTTCAGAGATTTGCTCATGTGGCAGAGAGCCTTTCACCTCCAGGTTAAGAGCCTGAATTCTGAGTAGGGTGGGACAGGTCACTGCTTGGAAACCTCTAGCAGATGACTCAGTCATGTCAGTCAGGTTTCTCATTCCTGCTTTTGGCCAAGGAGGCAAAGAACTGACCTGAGATTCATCTAACATCTTCTATGCATTGCTTGGCACACTCACAGGATGGCTTAGGACACTCTCACTTCTGCAGCCTGTACCATGCCTGTTTGTCACTACACTGAAGACTTTGCTGTTCTGAGTAACAAGAGTATTGGCATTTTCCTGAGGTATGTTGCCAGTCTGTACCAATGAAGAATTCATACATGGGGGAACTTTTCTTTAACATTCCTAAGTAAATAATCAGAAGGAAAATCATTTAATCATTGCAAATTGTCAGCAAAAGTAATTGTTTATTATTCTTTATATGAATTGGTTTAGTGGAAGACAGGCTTTGATGAAACTTTATCACCCTGGCTTGATAAAGCCTGTTTGGATCCAGATAGAGGGACACACATGATAGCATATTTTGAAAGCTATATGGTAAACCAAGGCTAACAGATACACATAAAGTTGAGATAAATTTTCTATACAGCCTTGAAGCTGTATCTAAACACTTCAGCAGTCACCTGACGGAGAATCACAGAATATTCATGGCTGGAAATGACCTCTCAGATCACTAAGTCTAACCCCCAAAAAAATCCAGTTCCCATCAATCCTTTTCCACTCTGATATATGCTATTAGGCAAATAAATAAACCACAAAATCTACAGTTTCCTTTGCTGTTTTGTTCTGTAACACACATGTTCTAAGAGATGAGATTAAAAAATTTGGGAAATTAACTCCCTTGGTGCAATTTAATGTTCTAAAAATCCAATGGATATGCTGAGGAGAAGGAAGTGAAAAGTTTTTCCAACTATACAAAATCCTAATGTGCCAAACTGTTTCCACTGAATGAACAGAAGAACTGACTTTTTATTAGGATTTGCAAAATCTTCTATTAACGCACTGTAATTTTGCACTATTTTGTAAGAAAAGAAAAAAAGGAAAAAGAAAAAAAGGAACTGAAAAAAGAAAGAGAAAACTAAAAATAGATGCCAAATGTATAGTTTGTAAAATACTATTTTTCTTACATAAGGTGTCATCACGTTGTGAATCTAACTGTGTTGTTGTAAACTGTGAAAAATGTGATGTACTTCTGTGACACAGCCTGCCAAAGGCCATTTCTAACACACAGATTAGTCACCTGGACTTGTTTATATGAAACATATTCATAAATCTGAGACCATTTTTATACTTATTTTTTGTAGACTATTTTTCCACATTTACAACACAACTGTTATTTTATATCAAACATTAATTTTGCTTTCAAATATTATTTGAATAGGTGGGTGGGTGTCTTAAATGTGCCAGAGATTCAAAACTGTAACAAAGATAATTCAGAAACTATTCTTTGCCAAACTGTACTGCTACTGAAATTGGAGCTGTTTTGTAGAACAAGCAGGAACACTGTCAAAAAACAATAGTTTCTATTCCATGATAATATGATAATGCTACATTTGCTAGGAGAAATGCCTGGTAGTTATGAGCTGCATTTCCAATCTGTCCTTCTGTATGTTGGGAAAACAAAATTGGGTGCCATAGCTGAATGCCATAGATACTCAGCTACTCACATGATGTGCCATGGACTTGACCTCTGAAATATATTGATAAGAATTAGAAGGAAAACCCTTAAGCTGCTTGCCCTGATTCAAACCCACTTTCTGTGGTGGGTCATGCGAAAATGGGGAGGTTGATGCATGCAGAACTGTAAAGAGAGTAAAGATAGTGAGTTCTGTAGTAGAAACACGGGACCACATTTAGTTTCTCAGTGCAAGATCAGAACCAAAGTCCATCTCTTGTGTGTTTGAACTTACACACATAGCATTGAGTGGGATCTGATAGGAACCCTTGCTTCATGTTCTCAGCTGATGATATTCCTTGTACTGACAACATAATACTTTTTTTATAATATATTTAAAATGCACAAATTCCTACATAAGAAATTGTAACCATGGAAAATTGGATTTTAATAAAAACAATGACAATGATTCTTACCTGCAGGCACATTTTAAGATGCTATATTAAAAGGAGATCTTGTAAAAAGTAGTATTTTTGTTTATTAGTGTTTGTACATTTTGCCCCATGAATTAGACATTTTATAACAGGATTCTACCAAACTGTTTCTTTGTTCCCTTTGACCAATATCAACACCCTGAGATGCATCTGAAAAATATAGAGGTTCAACCACTTAATAATTTTTAATTATTTTTTTAATTTGATGTTGTTGTTAAACTTTCTTCTGATTACCTATAGCTATGTTGAGTTTTCAACACAATTTGACTGCAGTCAGAAGATATCTACTGTATGAAACTACAGGTCACTGTAAACATTTCAAGGACTTTCATCAATTATGTGAAATTAATATTTCAGAATTCTGATTCCAAGATGGTTAACAAGCAGCTCACTGACTCTTATTTATTGAGCACTGGAATTCTCCCCAAAGGATAAACACTGAATTATGTAAATAATAGTGCTCTATATAAGCCTAACAAATTATTGTAATAGGTATATTTAAAATAAAAAGAGAACATTCAAAATGTACTACAGTCTTTGATCATTATTTCATAGGTCTAACATCATTCTCTTCCTTCCTTCAATATTTCTCACCAAGAACCTGAATAAATGATCGTTGCCAGTCATTTCCATGACTTCTGGCTAAGATATCATGAACAGATTTTAATTCTTTTTAAGCTGTTACACATGAAATTCTTCTAAGTGTTCAGGATCAGACTGAATTCGTATGGACTGTCTCATTAATTTGCTGTGTACAGCAAGCAACAGAGCTGAATCAGTGTGGTACTGCAGATTAGGTTATTTTGCCTTGCTTTTAGCAGTATAATTATGCAGCACACTTGGAGCAGTCATTTCAGTTTTCTGAATTTACAAGATATTTGCTACTGAAAAATGAGCTTTATTAGGTCTATGTAATTTAAAAAAAAAATAAAAGTTCCCAGAGGAGCAGAGTAATAATTTACATGCCAATATTTCAGTGCTTTATCAAATAATCTACATTTGCAGGGCTCAACTGTATCTAAAAGAGCAACTGGTTAGCATGATAGTGTCATTTTATTTTTAAATATATATGCAAAAAAAAATGAAAAAGATGCCACTGAAATAAATATAATAAACAATGCAGTATTCCAGTAAAATTTGTTCCCAGTGATCACAAAGTTTATACAAGACAGAATATTATGAAGCTTGAAAAATGGGTTAAGGTCTTAAAAAAACCTTTCTATCAGACAAGGAAATTTGCTTTCCTCCTGAGCTAATAAAACTTTGCTGATTTGGATACATTCTTAAAGGTTTGTTTAATTTATGCCATTTGCTCAAACCAAATTTAATATCATCTTGAACTCATCCTTGACAAGTATAGAGATAGACTAATTTTTTAAACTGTATATGGGAAAGAAGCCTCTGCCACCTTCTATTCTTCCCTCCCTCTGATTACTCCTTCTTGCATTCAAATAACATCACATTGGAAAGTCAGTCTATTACAGAATGTACAACTGTCTGTCTTTAAAACAGAACTTTTTCACTGAAATCATCCATACCTTCTTCCTCTGACTTACAAACTCCCTCTGGATACACCAGCCTACTGGACACAAAGCCTTGTGTGTTTGCAAAGCCAGGTCTCTGCTGTTAAATGTCAGAAGCAGTTGACTTACTGATCTGCTTCTGAAAGCACAGCACTGAAGTGAAACCTCAAAACCAAGTGATGATGCATAGAAAGTGTGCTGATTTCCAACAGCACCAGGAACAGGGAGCTATTGCAGATGCTCAACCACATCTCTGGGTGATGAAGAGTGCTGTGGGCAATTTCCTCATGCACTGAAATGCACAATAACCCCACTAAGCTTACCACAGGCAGGTCCTTCAGCCCAAAAGACTTCATTGAACCAAAGATGAAGCCAGTGTGAGTCTGAAATCAGGCTAGCACCTGTCAGCAAGGCTAATAGAAGGTAAGACAGACAAGCAGTCACACTTCTTGGTCCATCATTTGGCTGCATCCTGGTTCACCACAGCACTAAACAACCCATGCCAGTTCTCACATTAAAAACAACAGCATCCTTTCAAAACAAAAATATCATCTCAACATACATTTTAATTCCAATAAAGTCTTTGGAGAGGATAACAAGCCTTTAGGTAAAAGACCTAGCTGTAGCTTAAAATATCTCAGAGCAGATGTCTACATGTAGGTGCATAGAGGTGCAATGAATTTCTAAGCTCCCACTACATGTTAAGGAGCCACAAGTGTAAAAAATGTAAATGGAGTCTGAGAGCAACTAAGCTTACCTACTTGAGGTGTTTTCATCTTTAATCCTGCCTTAGATGACATTAAAAAATAACATATTAATGAGCAGTTCAATGACAATTGTTACTACAGTTGATTTGGGTGAACAATGAATCAGAAAAATAAAAGAAAACAAAGCTGCTTTTGTGGAAGGTGAGAAAGTATCATGTTTCATTTTCTCAAAGTGAGTCGCTTGTGATGTTCTAATCAATACTTTTATGAAAGATCAAAATCACTCTCAAAATCTTTGCCTTTAATCAAAAACCTAAGAGTCCAGTAATAGCTACAAGAATATTAAGATTAATTTGGGAAATGCAGTACTAATTTCAGCACTTTTTCTATGAGATGTTGCTTTTCCCAAATGAGGCTATTTTTCAATGACAGGATTCTTGAATGAGGAAAATGTCATCAAATGCATTTTCATTCTCCTCTTGGCAACTGTCATCTGAATTCTGTCATGCGTAAAGAACACATACTCAGTGGGATGTGGTTAATCAAAATGGAAGAGTTGTTACAAAAGATTTCAAAATAATTTCTATATAGTCACAGACCTGCTGCTATACCACAATCATGTTATTTCTGCAGTAAGAGCAATCATCTAATAGCTGCTTGCCATCTTTCAGACACACACTCTCAAGTTATGATATTCGCTTTGGTTTTTAAGCTGCTCAGCCTCATTATTAGCACATTACACTTTCTAGCATTTGTTGATACTGTCTCCACCTTATGCCCACTTGTTTTCCTCAGCCATATCATACCCCCTCCTTCCACCAACTCTGTATTTTTACATTCTCTCTCAGCATTTTGACATAAGAACAAAAAAATCTATTTCCAGCTAGAATAATTCAAGCCTCTGCAACCTTGAACCAGTGAGCCCTACTCCCTTAAGCTACTGTCCCTTCACTGTCACTAAATTAGATTTAATTCACTGATAAATACACTGAAACAAAATGCAAAAAGGTACATGGCAATCAGGTGCTTTTTAATTAGTTCTGCTTGTCAGCAAAATTTATTGTAATGCGTTCAACTGGATGTGTCAATTATATCCAGAGTGGCAGTTTAACCCTTGAAACCTTTTATTCTAACCTAGCTCCAAGTTATCATTCAGTTATATCATACCAGACCCAGTCTTGAGCTCAAAGACAGCAAGTGAAACTGAGGGGGCAGAGCAATAGATTGAGATAGCCACTTAGCCAGTAATTATCTGAGATCCCCTGATTAGTAAATAAAACCCCCAGATACAGCTAGACATACCATTGAATTCAGTGCAGTGATATCTGCCTGTACAGGCTCAGCTCATGTCCAGCAGTGTTTATCATCTCTGTCTCAACACAACGCTCGAGTCTTCACCGAGCATGCTGGCTTCTGGCTAGCACAGAGCACTATACACAGAACTCACCAGTGCCCTGAACAAGCTGCCCAGCAATAATAAAGTGTAGATGCATCTCCAAGCATCCCTGAGAGCTGAATAGCACTGCCTGGTGAGCAGGATTGAGCCTGTAGGCCATCCATTGGCCATATGACATCTAGGTCAACAAGACAGTGTTCAAAAGTGCAGCTTGCTTTGTCTCCGTCCTTTTTCATGTCTTTTATGTTGGATGTCTGAAAAAAATGCTTTTATCTTCCATTTGTTTGATATTAAAAAACAACCTCTTTCCTACTAGGTCTGAAAGCAACAGCACTTAATATTATCACTCAAAACCTCTTACAAAAGTTACAGAACCAAAACCTCAATCTTTGTAGTGATTTTACATGTCTTTGATGCATTACATTTTAGTTTGTGTTCAAGACGAATGCTTTTCACAGATAAACATATTGTACAGCAAGACAGAGCTCACTTAGCTTTTCTGGAAGGCTCAAGTATGTATTTATAAATGAAAACAGTTCACAAGCTCAATCTTATCAGCAAAAATATGCAGCAGTGTGCATCATAATATTAATTCTCACGGCTACCAATTCCTTTTAACCAAGAAGATCAAAGAGTTAGTGAAATAGATCTGACCCTTCAGCATCTCTAAAAACGTTTGTCCTTGATGTTGCAAATTGTAGACAAATGGTTTTGAGACTCCTTCCACACTTAAGTAAAGCATCTGCACAAGTGTTTGCATAATTAGAGCCTTTCCTTTCCATACAAACTGGTGCCTTGCATAAATGCTCAGTTTTCATCTCCTGCATTAAAGAACAGAGGCAGGGTTTATCAACTGCATAGCACACTGTAGCTAGCTAGGCTGTCTGCACAGCCCAGTACAGTCAGGAGCAGAATGAACTAGCTCAGCTGTTGTACAGCATAACTGTGTAACATAACCACCTGCCAGCACTGTCCCAGCACCTGAGCAAGCTCACTTTGAACCGCTGCACTTCTGCAAGGGATCTGCTAAAGCTTGCGCTCAGAAAACCTCTAGAATTGTCCCTGAGACTTAATCAGAAAACAGGGGTTTTCAGAAAACAAGCTCTTTTCTAAATTTCTAAATCCCTTAATGAAACCTGTGACTAAGTTACCTGGGAGCATCTCCCTATGTGGATATTAATGCATATCTTTACAAAGCAGTTGACTTTACAGATGACCACACAAGAAAGATGTCTCAGAGGTTCTTCTCTTAAACTCTAAGCACAGTCATCTAAAGATAAGTACAACTTGTCTTCAACGAAACATTTAGATGTTTTGGAAAACATTTAATGCTATTATCCTTACTGAAGAGGTAGCTACCTCAACAGGGAAGAATTTTTTTCTCCCCTAAGCTTATGCTCATGATATGTTTTCACAGACATGTATCCCTTCTACAGGTTCAGTTTGCACTTCCATTTGCTCTTCACATTATGAGCTTACCATGCCTTAATATTCTTAGCTGTCAAGAGGAATTTATCCTTCCTTAATCTGAGTGACTAGGTATCTACACAGTATTTGAGATGCTTTGTAATAGCAGCTTCAACAGTACTTCTCTAAAATGATTGATCCCTTTTCCAGCTTCCTCCACAAAGAGACCTTTATTGGTGATGTCTCTGGTCTTATAATGATTTCTTATTGTTCTCCCAATAGCTGATTGCTTTAGTTTGAGGGCATTCCCCAAATACCTTCCTCACAGTTCTTTATTCCTACTACAGGAGAATTCCCTTCATTCATTTATCAGCTCAGCACCTTAATGTGATCTAAAAGCTTTACATAAGTTTTGTTTTCCTAATTTAACATATTAGCATAATATAATTGAAATTGCTTATGATGTCCAGAAACATTAATTTCAAGGCACTGTTGATTGTAGTGTTCTAATACTTGCAGTAATATCTCCGTTGTATGATACCACACCCTCCCAAGACAGAATACAGGCTTAATAAACTTTGTTATCTCCTCTGAAGCTAATTACTTCTATGAGTTTTGCTTTACAGTGCATTCTGGTTTTAAAAAGTTACTCAAGACATCCCTCTCCACCATCATTTTTTATCTAGACAGCATGCTTCTCTTTCTGACTCTGTTTACTATACATAACAATGCCTCTCCACAGCAGCCTTTCAGTGAAGTTCACCACCATCGTCATCCTCTTAAAAGACATTTGGTTATTTAAAGATCCTCTAGCAGGGGAAGCAATGAAGCCTAATTTTATGAATTCAGGTCTTGTCTTGGATTCTCTAGCATATAATTAGGAGTGATGTCTGATTAAAGCTTTTCTCACAATCAAGACACTCATAATAGCTCTCTCTTGTGGATTCCCTGAAGTCTCTGGAGGGTTGCATTCATAAGTCAGATTTTGTTTCAGAAGGGAGAATTTACAGGTCTGTTTGAACTATCTGGTTGCCCATTTTGATGAACATTATGTGAAAATATTATCTTTGCATCTACTAATGCTCTGTGAAATTGGCTCACATGCTGGTAAATTAGGTAGTGTGAAAGAGACAGCCAAAGAGGGAAACACATGTAGAAACAGATAAAGAACGAGAGAAAGTAATCACTTAAGCCTCCTGTCCTTAGGAAATGTCTAAAATATCTAATCCTCATACATATGTCCTTTCACCAGGCAGCAGTACAAATATATTTGCACACCCTTAGAGAAACTCAAGTTCAGCCTTTCACATTCCATGGAGAAACATGAAAGACAAAGCCAGCTACTGTGCTGAAACAACTGCTGCTTCACTTTTAATCCAATTTCAAGCCTCTTCCTTCTTCCTCAAACTGTCTTGATTTTGTAAATATCACATTAAGTTCTTTCCACACAATACTTTCCTTCCTGTCTCACCTAAAATGACTATATTCTCCAAGTGTCCCAATAAATTGTTTTAAGCACGAGAATGACAGCTGAGAGTTTTTGCTAAAGAAGAACTATTCCCCAACTGTTCAGTCAAACACAAGCTGTTCATAAACAAGCATGGAGCCAAAGAGCCATTAAGGAATGATTCTTAGGCAGCCTATGAATCTGCACATTTGGACATCTGCTTGTGTCTGCTCTTACAGACAGAACACCAGGCTAGATAACCTCCTAGTCTAACCCAGTTTGATCCTTCTTATGTCCTCATACAGAAGTGTCAGGGTGAACTTTCCATGACAGTATCTGAAAAATGACCCACATGTGCCAGAACTTTTCAGTCCTGGAGACAAATGGCAACACCACGTTCACTGGCCAGCTTCTAAAATCCCTTTCTTAAATACCTAACAGCCTGTGTGAACAATTTAGGCAACCCCAGTGGCACAGAACTCTTTCAGTCAGCCTCAGATATGGCAGCAGGTGTCAGGCTCTCTAATGGCATCTCTAAGGCAGTCTGTTGTGTGAGTTAATTGAAAGCTTATCTGGCTGTACCTGCATGAACTCACAGAAGTGCTCAAAAACACACTGCCAGGGACACACAAGCCAACCACACACCTCAAAGGCAGCAGCGTGTGGAGAGAGCTATCTCACTACTACTACCAAGTGTCAGCATCATGACATTCTATGTGGCATCACAAGCAGATTTTTGGTACCATATTTCTCTGTAATATAAAGACATGTTTGTGTGAACTAATTCCAGAGCCAATGGGAGTGAAAGATACAGATCCCTTAGTCATCTCTCAGCAATATCAGAAGACTTCTCATTGCTTGGCTGCATGCACTCCCACACCTTTCAGCCCCACAGAAATGCTTTCCTTGCCTGTCCCTAAAATGACTGGGGAATGCTCAAATCTCTCTGAAATTTTGGCCTTTAGTGAAACTATGGGCCACACCTTCAAAGGCAGAAACAGGCACTGGGAATTAGATACATAAGGTCACTTCTTACATCATGTCCCAGGCTTTGTAATCTGATGTATACTATTACATTGTTAGAGTGATCTATATTATTACATTGTTAGAGTGATCTATATTATTACATTGTTAGAGTGATCTATATTATTACATTGTTAGAGTGAACCCTGGCACCATTTACGTGTCAGGCCAGCTACTGCATTCCCAGTACATCCCTGGCACATTTTCGGGAGTCATGTCATGCCAAGAGGCACTTAATATGAGAATTATTCTGTTCTGGAAGATAGACTTGACTAGTGTGGATACTGGCTACTCTCAGAGAATAGTTATGGAGATATTTCACTAGTAAAATCCAGTTAAAGGTAAGTACAGGTTTAAGCATTTAATACTATGTAGTTATTTAAATTCTTGAACTATGTCTTTCTCTTTGAATTCTTGAGCAATGAACTAAAACAGTATCACATCCCACCACCTGCAAAAGGCATTGTCATATTCTTTGGGGATAGTAATCATGTTACACTGAAAAAACTATAAACTCATTCAGGAAAAATCATTTGCTGCTAGAGTATGGTGCAGGATCAATTTGGCAACATTCTGACAATTCAGACTCCTGTATTTACCATGAATTTACCCTCTTTTTAGTGGCAGTTTCTTCCTAAGGCAAACAAAATTTTACCACTAGTGTTACATAAAAAGTGAACCTGATTTATGTCTCAATTTTGTCTGCTTTGATCACCTTCCCCCCTCCTTGATTACTGTAAAAGTCCTCCTGCAGAGTTCAGCTGTGTGAGAGTGAATTCAATCTTTTTCAGATATTTGGAGAGCAGATAGCTCTTGATTAAAGAGTTCATTTGTTATACCCCACCACACTATCTTTTCAGGGACAGAATTTTTTTTCCTCCTCAAAAAGGATAGTTTCCATATAATTGAAATAGAAGGCAAGATTCTGTTCATATTTCAAAGTATGGGCTGCCTAGTACTGGAACTGATGAAATAATGAAAGCAAGCAGAAGACTTTCTGCTCTTGGAGTTGTGAGTAAGGTATACAAAACCTAGTGGATCTAAAAGTTAAGATCTAAAAATTGCCCACACAAGAAAATGCAGTGCTAATGTGTTTAGTCAAGTTCGTTTTCCAGTTATAGCTCTGTAATATCTTCAATATCTTCAAGCACAATTCTTTATATATTGTAGTCAAGTAGGATTTTTAGGTGAATACCTGGTTCATTCCCTGAGGAACAATGCTAGCAGGGCACACTGTTACCATACACATAACTATCCCACAACTGTACAGGATCAGTCTGGCTTTAAAAAATGTCTGCTGGAGAAAATCCATTTTGGTTCAAAAATTATGTAAAGCTAACCTAACTTAATTTTGCTCTGAAATTATATTAGCATATCTTTTAGTCTTTATCTTTGTTTTTTAAGGTTTTTTTGTGTTGATTTTCAACTGTTATCCACCTACTTATCTATTGAGTATATATAATCTATGAGTAGAACTGAACCTCCACATGTATGGGTCCCCTGTTGGACAAAGGGCATAGTTTGGTAGGCATAAAATATAATTTAATAGATACCTAGCAAGAAGAAGTCCCTTCCCATCTGCTTCATCCTTTAACTATATTTTGGAAGGAAGTAATTCACCTTGGCAAGATCCCACAGTAAATTACGTGCAGAATAAATAAGCTTTCATGCATTTCACTTTGTACTTGCATTGTCTCTCAAGTTAGGATGATCTGTATTCTTCTCTTTTTAAACATTTTTCACAGTAAATAAATAATACAGCCACTGTTCTTAAAGGCTGACTGTCTTCACATATTGTATTATAAAATTAAAAGTATTTTAGTCTGGGAGGGAACTTAAGAACTGAATGTAGTATTTGGAGATAACTACAGGTTTTAACTACATTATCTCTGGCAAATGGAATGCCAGAAACCACCCAGGAAGGACATTACTATACACCAAAGTGGGGATAAACCTGTTTTTCCCCTGAGTAGTTGCCTTGCAATTTCCTTCCTGCAAAGTAACTTTTGTCTGATAACTATGGAGAATCACATATTGTTACACTAACATTTTGGTAGCTGCAGCCTGCTGCCATCTTCCCATCTGTCCTCTTTTCTAGATTAAGTAAGTCCAACTGCTTCAGAAGTGCTTTTTTTATTTCATTTCAGTGGTCTTCTAGTTTTTTACAGATCTTTCTGTAAATGTGTTGCCCAAGTTCCAGTTTTTCACCAGCACGTAACAGAGGGGTTCAAACCAGAAGAAGCAGCCAGAGGGGTTCAAACACAAGCATCTAAAAGGGAAGTGTAAAACAAAGACCTTTCTTACAAATCACAATTCACAACCCACAAAATTTGTTATGTTCAAATTATCAGGAAAAAAAAGAAATTAAGCAAAAGAAAGAAATAAGTATTTCAAGCTAGAAAAAAGGGAATGCTGTAGTGCTGTTCCTGTTTTGTATTGTGCTGTCAAACCAGAATGCTTGCATTTTTATTAAATTATTTCCATTTATTCAAAGGAATAAATAATATCTGGCCAGTACCCGTTGTGCTATTCCCTGCATTTGTTCTGTACACAAAGTTTCTACGGGTATTTAAACATCGACTACTACTGAAATCAAAGATCTTAAAAAAATAAAATCTAGGTCATGTCAGCACTCAGCAGCTGAGCAGACCTGAGCAACCCTGAAGAGATCACTCTCTGAAATTGTTGCTGCTTTCCTGTGTTATTCCACAGTAAGAAGCTAACTGTTCTAGCACATCCTCAGTTATGCTAGCTGATGTGAATTTGACTGCCTCTCATCTCAACAGCCAGCAACAGAGCTGGCTGGAAATATCATTACACAAACTGATTTGGCTTAGAAGAAAAGATAAAAAGAGGATGAAGTAATTTGGAAATGTATAGGAAACAGTGGCCTCCTGACTGGAATCAGTAGTTGGGAAACAACTAGATTTTTGATAAAGTTGCTTCATCTCACCTAACTTTAGCTGTCATTAGGCTGTGCATGTAGCTTTACATCCTGTCACCTAGGCTTTCTCCTTTCAAATATCTCCAAGGAATGATTAATAAGATCTGGGTTTTTTTTAGTTATGTAGGATGAATATATGCTTGAAGATGCCTGTCTTTCTCCACTGACTGTAAATAAAGTTTAGATGAATGACTGAAAGTTAAAATACATAAATTCTGGGCAGTTAAATTAGATGAAGCTAATCCTACCTCAGAAGTCCAGCATGAAATAACATCATTTTGATTTTGCACAGACTTTTCTGTGGTGAATGATCAAAGGGATGTTGTAGTGTGCAGAGGCAATTAATGAGTGGAAGGGGAGGGAAAGGGATTATGATGTGAGTAAAACACAGAGTAAATTGGAGAGGAAGATCTTCTGCAGGAATATTAATTTTCTGGAGCAAGGAGTAGAATTAAAATGGAAAGTGCTTTCTGTTTGTTAGGGTAAAAGTGAAATTACTAGCTGTACCTGAGGGCTATTTGGAAACTGAGAGAACCCACAATCACCACTTTAATGTTTACGATGAGGGTGCATTTTAGGTGTGTTTCACCTTGACACTGCATCACACCTTCTAAGTAAAATGGGGTTTGGGTTTCACTTTGGATCTCACACACACAAGTGCAGCATGGAATTTGAAAGACTAAGGGTACTGTTACTAGATATAGTAAAATAGCTGCAGGAAGGCATTGTGCTAACTAAAGTACACTCCTTCTGGTGTCTAGAGCCAGTCAAGTACCTCTCCAAGGACCTGCTCTGAGCTTTAGAGAACTGACTTCTGCCTTTCCTATATTGCCAGTGATTAATTTCAGTGTAATGCTATGAGCCAACTTCTTCGTTTATATTCTTATCAATAATCACTAAGTTTTCAGGACTTACATTCAGATAAATTAATAGTGATGAAAAACAAACTTAGCTGTCATCTTGTACCATTTTTGTGAGGCAAAGTCAAGTTTGTCCAAGTTTGGTTTTCCTTGTTGAATTGTTGTTATATTGGCCTTATGACTGAAAAATCTTTGAGATACAAAGCTGAATGGGTGCAAATCCATCCACAACCTGCACATTTCCTCCAGACTTACATAAATGCAAACAGCTGCAAGTCATACAGAACAAGCCCATTTTGAAGAGCTATTTAAAACTATGAATGATAACTTCCTTCATAGGGCATATGAGGCATTAACCATATAGTAGTTGATTTTTGTGTACTTCCCTTTTCAATTATGAAGCACTCTTCTTGCAGGGATGGTTTCCATGTCATTCTCTGTGCTCTGAAGTCTATGTGAAGCTGTGCTGTCTGATGGGCACTTGACTTTTATTTTTTCTTCTTGTTATCTTTTTAACTTAAAATAAAGGTAATCAGTGAGGAAAGCCTGTATATGGGAGAACATAATTCCAACTATGTTAAAATAAATAATACTATAATCCTTATTTAATTGTTTTGGTTGAAAGAAAGTAGTTACAGCTGTTTCTAACTGAAATGATTTGCTTTAGCAGCATTTAAAATAATGTTGTTTTGGAGGTGGATTTCAGAATAAGACATCAGAGTTCTAAAAACAGCCTGGCTTTGCAGTGTTGTGAATGGAGAGCAAAAATAACAAATTAATCAGCATGCTAGAGTTTCACCTGATGTTTTATGGGTAGCAGCACTACAGCTGGTTTAACATCTGAATCACTTTAACTGTGCAATAGCCTTCAGAACGACATCAATGGTTTCGAATTGACCTGATTTAAATGCCAGCTTTGAGTTTAAAATAGAGTGACTTTTCATGGTCCCATTTCATGTCAAAATTGTATGTTGTTAATAGATGTAGTTACAAAGGGATTGTTAGGAGGGCAAGTGATAGTAATTAAAAATTAGAAATTACAAAAAAAAAAAGCATCAGTGCTCTTGCAAAAGAGTTACTAACCCTAGAAACAAAAAAGGATTAGGGCTAATATGGAGTTTCTTTTCTCTTCCTGGAAGATACTATGATTTCTATTTATTTGATCTTGTCCTCAGCTTTGACTGACTTCATGATGAGATATAGACATCTAACAGTTCACAAGATTAAATCCTTTCTAGCATGTGGAAATAAATCTCTCCATTACTCTGCTACATGCGTGCCTGTGGGGGCTGTACTGAACTCTACAGAAAGAATATGAAGCCATGAAGCCACTATGAGGTACAGAACCCCACTTGTATGGTCATGCAGAGACCATCAGGTCTGCACAACACTCCCAAAGCATATGGCAAGATCCAAACAGTGAAAAGGAAAGGTTAATTCAAATAGAAAACTCAATAAGGCCTCATATGATATTAATTTCTGGTTCATTGTGAACTACTGTCATTACCAATTGATGCTTTTCATTTCACTTTCAGTACCCACACATACATGTCCTAAGTAGCTGCTTTCTGCTTACAAAAACAGAGCCTGCAACTAATCCTATCTATCCTTAAGTAACTGATATCATTGAATTTAACAATACATATATTATAAGAAATGAATGTATGATCTGAACAACATCCCAAGACACAGTTCCCTAGCTTATATATACATTACAATGTTATACACATCGTGGATAATTCTAAACAAATCTCCTTCCTATACAGGATTTCACTTACAAGATTAATCTGCACATTGGAGTGTGTGATGGGAAGTCAAGCCACTGAAAGCATTTAGATTTTTCTCTTTTTTTTGCAAATTCTCTTTTTAAGCACTAGCAGGAAACTCCAGGGAGACACAGAGTGAAATAGCTCCAAATTCTGAAAACACGGTCACAGCTAATTGGAATGTTGTGTATGGGAACAGATCAGGGACTGCCCAACAGAGGAAATTCATTTCTGTCTAATGCAGCAGTTTTCTCTTCAGGTAAAGTTACCATAGAGGCACAGACACCTACCAAATCTGTGCTGAGGCATCTCCTCTCTGCTGCTGCTATACTGCCTAGCGTGATCACCAGCAGGAGAGTCAGTAGGCAGACTCTGCTCTGAATTAGTGCCAGTGTGAGACTTCACCTCTGAGCTTCCAGGTGAGAGGCCCAGGTGTGCTGCCATTCAGGTTGTGCCTGGACAAGATTGGCACAGAGGTAAGGCAGAATCCTATCCCTAAAGTGCATGTTCTCACGTATCCTTTCTGCTCACCAAAATTCAAGTCATTGACAGACTCCTCTCACCCACACCTCCCATCACGTAATGCCTTCATTCCCTGACAAAAGTTCACCGCTTTGCCCTCAAATCCTCCATTCTGAACTGGTGTGAGCTGTGTCCTGTGTGGCCAGGGACCTGTCTGATTTTGGTGCACTCTGCTCTGTGAAGGAACTCTGCAATGAAGAATTTCAAGACCAAAGAGCAAGGAGAAGGAAACGGAGGAGGAACAGCTAGGCAGTGAGGGAGTTGCCACTCAAATATGAGATGCTGCTTTTTCCCCTCCCATTTCATCCCAGTGAAGAGGTCAAGCATAAGAACAGGAACAACAGAAGAATACAGCATTCAGTAAATATAATGCCTCCACACCTAGCACAGCTTTTACCTGGTACTTAATTCTTATCTGACATTTTCACTGGTTTGTTTTTGCTAAATAAGACACAGCTAGGAAACTGAATCTCTCATTTGGCATCAAATGCAAACTTAGCATTGGCTTTTTCTTCAGTGAGAAACACGAAAATATGCTTGTTTCTGATAAATCCATGTTTCTTCTTTTCCTCCTTTTTTTTTCTCTTAACTTTTAATTTTTCACTTTGGCTACTGAACCAAAAAATTAATTACTGACAGAGCCCAAGCAAACAGTTCAACAGTTGTAATTAACAAATGTAGTAGTTCGTTCAAACATATCCAAATTCTTCACCCACCCACATTTCCAGAAGTCATCAGCTTTCTTTGTGGAATGCATGTATCACATCTGTCAATATTTAACAGATGCCTTTTGTGCAAGCAAATCTAAAGTTTTCTCTTGAAAAATACAATATTTAGGAGTTGCCCAAACCCACCTCAGTCTAAAAATTCTTACATACATCTAATTTCTATTTGCCACTACAATAAAATTCTCCACACTATTAGTAAGAAACAGTCTTTACTTCTACGAAGACAAGGACCTATGACAACAAAGGCAAATAAGGGCAAGCACACACTATTTATTTCTTGCCACAGTTTTCATACAGCTTTGTTGATTATCAGTGTCAAACAGCTAAGCAAGGAACCCCTGGCTCCTTTCATTCTTTTTGTTCTCTCTGATGCTTTAATACAGGAACATCACTGTGGAGCTTCCTGAGCTGCACCTCTGCTTCTCAAGGCTCAAATGGTAAGGTCTCTTCAAAAATTAAACAACCATTCAGACAGAGTTATTGTAGAATGCCCTCATCTCCATACCTTCCACTTGTGTGGATGCAGATGGGGCAGTTCCTCCAAGCCACGGTCCCAAGTCCAGGAATACAAATGAATAGGAAAAGTTTCACTTAATTCTGTAATAAAAAGCTATAAACAAAAGGAGCTGTCTACATTCACCACTGTGCTGCTGGTTTTGCTCATATGGATACACAAGCAGTTAGTTCATTTAATATAGGACCATTTAGTGTTTCAAAGTAAAGCAGATGCTTAATGGCAATGTTCACAGAGCAGTAACAATGACCAAAGTTAATGATCCTTCACACTTTTTATTATAATCATTATTTTATATAAGTTTTTCTTTCCTATACATTATTTATAGCTGGTGGCTTCTTATAAACCCACCAATTTAGAAAGCCAAATTATTCTATCTTATTTCTTTAAGTAATGAGTCGACTAGGTCAAGCAAGTGTTAGGTACGTGTAGCAATGAATTTAATTTGACACATCAAAAAGTTCTTTGTCCCCCTGACCACCTAGCTCGCAGTGAAGGTATGTTTTGTGACACCTTTTTCAGCCCTGATCCCTCACTGCCCAAGCTGGAGAATGTGGGAAAGTGCACCAGCAGTTTTCTACCACTCAGTAGTACAAACTTTCTTTTCATGGAAACCAGGATAAGCTGCATAGGGATGATTCATGCCTGTCTCCTTTTCCAACAGCGAGTGAGGTTGCAGTTTGGCTGTGCACCTGCTTTTAGGAGCTGTGAACCTGTCCCAGATCCCACAATATTCACATAATGAAGTGTCAATTATTTTGGTAAGTAGAGCAGTGGAGATTCTCTGGCACAGCCTGTCTCTTATCCCCCAACCACATTTCATGCCATCTTGATTTTTAAAAGGTTCTGTGAAACCTCCATGTATTGCATCATTGTGTTAATGATAATGCAAAAATTAAACCACACCAATCCTGAATTCAGAATCTAAGCAACCTAATACTTAATGGCTTATAAGCTTTCACATTTCATAGGTCTTCTGAGACGCTTATGAAATACCAATCTTCATTTGTTAAACGCAGCTGAATATTTTACTTCTATTCTGCATTAACATTTGGTTCTATTTGAAGGTTTCTTCCAAGGATTTTTGAGGATTTCTGGTAGGCTGCATGTATAATTCTTCCCCCCTCATCCTTGTGTTTTATAGCTGTAGTATGGATCTGCTTCTACAACCAATGAAAGGTTTGCAATAATGCACATAATCATAAAAAGTGATGAGCTAAAATTCAGAATTCCTTACTGGATAGAATCAAGTGCCTATAGCCACTAAGTAATTATTCCAACAGAAGACATTAAACCAAGCCTTCTAAGATCTCATTCTTGTAGCAGATGCTAAATGATTAATATCACATTGCTAGTTTTCACAGGAGAATCTGCTAAATAAAGAAAACATCAGTGTTATATGCAAAGTTTAAATTCTGCACAATTTGTTTTAGAATCAACATACTATATTGCATATTTCATGGTTCCAAGAGGAGTGCAGCATTCATTAAGAAAATACAGATGGTCTTCAGATAGCTAACAAGATTTCACACTCATTTCATCTCTCCCTGCTGTGAAACAGAGAGAGAAAATAACAGTAACAATGAACTCACTATGGATGAAACTCAGGGCTCATTTCTGCCAAAATATTATCAAAATTCTGAACTGATGTTAGCAGTAAAATCTCACCAAGTTTAACAGAGCTAAGCTATTTACAGAACTCTGAAATGTGTCCCTCTTCTCACTAACAGTATTTTTCTCATTTTAAGAAAAAACAGCATTTTTTAAGGGTGAGACTGCTGATTTATGGTGAGCCCTGAATAGCCAGCAGCATGTAGTTGTACTGCCCCAGGAGCAGAGCAGTCTGAATCCTGAGACACAGAGAATGTGAATTTGATCCTTGGTGGTTGCCTTGCTTTGGAACAAAATAACCAAATCAGTACGTTAGTCACAGAGACTGTGCCTTCCCCATCCATCAGCTGCCCTATGCTAATGCAGTGTGGAGAGGAGAGAGGCATGGAGAGAAGAGGCCTTGGGCATCAGAGTCTAACCTCCTCTGCTGCACTTCTCTGCACGGCAAGACCTAACCATGCCCAAAATCCACATGCAGCATATTAATATCCTATGGAATTTGTGGAAAACAACAGATAATAGGCATGTTTTGCTGGTCTGAATCCACTCAGGAATAATCAATGCCTCTATAGGTTTTGCTTAGCTAAAGCATAAGGATCTCAGGGTTTCTTGCCCCATGATTTCTGCCTTCAGTAAAAGAATATCTGATGAATGATGTAAGTGTGAACACTGAGAACCAAACAATGGACTATTCATCAGAATTTACATCAGGAAGTTAGCTTTACCTTCACCTGACACTCTTAGAAGCATTCTGCCTTGTGCCTCCAACGCCTATGTTGACTCCCCATCTGTTATTCTAATATATTCATTATTTTCCTCCTGAATCATCCATGAATAAGAACAAATACAGGCACAGAGAAGTACAGCTACAGGGATGCTTTACACATGCACACAAAGACAGATATATATATATCAATTCCATATTGCTTTCCAAAAGACCTGCTTTAGACAACTGGGATGTCTAAAAAATTAAAAAATCATTCAAAAATAATGTTTGTTAAGCCAAAGTCACCCTCAGTTATATCTATGCTGTATTCACACAGTAGGATGCAGCACTGGACCTGCATATAAGCACTTCACAATGATTTGAAAATACTGGCTTCTGTTTACTGTTTCTCAAATACAGATTGGTCTTAACCTTGCTCTCAAAACCAGGGAGTTAGCCAGTACTCAAGTTTTCAGTGAGAGCTTGTTATTTGCCTAATTTCAGAATCTGCTGAATCTTTTGCAGGCAGCTTTGAACTTGTTCTGCTTGTACTCAGAGCTGGCTGGATGCAAGCAAGGTCTCATCCAAAAAACACACAGCTTCCTAGGCAGCACTTTGCTCTGAGCAAGGCTTACTATGTTACTCCAACCATGGTAGCTTCAGTTTAAAGCTGGTGAGTATCCTGTTAGCTTGAAGCACAGATGGAACAAGGGTCCATAAAAGTGTAAAAATATGTCTGTAACAGCATACACAGAAATATTTCTAGTCTAACACTGTGAGCCAGGATGTCAGGCTGCAGGCTTTTACTGACATTTTGAAGTCCTACCTGGGTGTCAAGTTTAAGTCTACAGCTGTCAGACAGAGCCTTACTCGTGCAAATGCCAAACTTGTATTGCAGACAAGTTTCCCCACAAAACCAAAACAGGTATCTACTTAATATGTATTCTACTGGAGTACAATGGCTGTCCCTACATTCATTGTTGATGGACACATTTGCATTCATCCTTATTTCTTACCTCCAGCAGCATTTCTGCAGTGGTTGTGACTTATCTCAGGAGGCAGGAGAATTTCCAAAATGTGGCATGGAATAGTTTATTATCCATACAGACCTTGTGGCTCTTGACTTCACTGACATAGGCCAATGGATTGGGTAGGTGGATTAGTGATCTGTTCACCTATGTCAGCTTCTATGTTTTACTCTGGACTAACTTGTAATCATGTATTTTTACCAGGTATTTCCATTTCACTATGATATATCCAGACTGAAAGACTGAAGGGTTACTGCAGACTTTCTTATATACATTTCTTGCTATATATTAATTGTAGTTCTTATAAAGCTTCTGTAGAGATAGAAAAACCTCTCTTGAAAACAATTTGCTGCAGTATTAATGAAATATTTTATATATAACACTTGCATATATTTGTGATATGGTTTAACATTTTAGTGGTATTTTATAATATATCTTTACCTTCAAAACTTTCTACTCAGATGAAAGCAACTGTATTAGGCTGACAGGAAGACAGAAAAAACAAAGTTACAATAACCTTTGGTTTTAAATATTTTGAGAATTTTCTATTGCTTGCAGTGAGTCACATTTCTTGGTTCTTTTGCTGACTCTTGCTTTCTAATATACACATGCAAGGATACTTAAAAAATATTAAAATTTCATTTATGAAACATGGAAGTTTATTATATGTCTAAAAGCATAAGTACTGGGTTTTATCAATTTTTTTCAATTTATTTTTGAATTGTTAATGTGACTGGCTTGTATGTAAAGATAGCTTTAAAAATGGCACTTACGAGTCTCTTTAGAACTCCTAAAAATCTTTGAAGCTTTCTTTGCTTTGTCTGGTGTATCAAAATGCAGCATGACCTGAATGATTGACTTTTAGTCTAATTACTCATGTGGGCTGCTAGCCCTAATGTTGCTAAAACCTTTAGACCTCATCATGCTACAATGTAGTCTCCTTACACACTTCGTTCTGATCTAGATGTAAGAAAAGAGCTTTCAAAGAATAAAACATCCCATCATTTGTAGCCATGTCAAGCAGTCATGTTGTTAAAACTTTTTCTTTTCTGATCAAGTCATGACAGGTATTGTGCTTTTGTTCAAAGAGAATTGAGACCCAGAATGAAGCCAGAACTGCCATCAGAGATCTGGTGATTTAAAGTGAACCTGTTATGAATTCTGTGGCAAAATGAAATTACCCTCAGCCTCTCCTGCTTATGAAGTGATCCACTTCCCTAGTAAAATAATTAACTATGCTCAACAAGTATTACAGGCGTTTTCAGTCATTTGTCTTTCCACTCAAAATACAGAGCTATATTCCTATTGCAGTAAATGTTCTTCTGAAATCAACCAGAATTCTAAAAAGAAAGTAGTTTAAGCTTACATCCAGACAAAGAAGAGTATCCCAACTTCCTACTCAGCCTTAACTCAACTTTTGGAAATTACTCTATGAATAATGACATAGAAATCACCTGGAATAAAGCAAGTCAAATCAACAACTTTTCCAAGAGGAACTTTACCATCATTTCCACTGCTCTGAAATACAATAGTAACATATATTGTATCATATCAAACTTTTTAATCTAGTTGCTATGTGTTCAAGTAGCTCAATGAGTTCATCTAATAGTGGATTTACTAATATTCTCTACTCAACTAACAGTGCTTGCACAAATCAGCACTAGAAAACTTGAAATAATTACCATACAAAATGATTGCACAACTGTGTTCCTGTTTTTCCAGCTTTTTCATATAAAGAGTGTACTGAAGTGCAGAATATATTGACAATGCTCCAGAAAGACAATGAGGTTAAAGGTCATGCATATATGTATCATTAACAAATAAAGCAAGCTATTCACCACTTTTTTAGGAGTCAGTTTTTCTGCTGTGATATCATCTGTGCATTTTATTAGGGCAGTAATCATGTTATTGGCACTAGATTTAAAATACTATATGCCTCATGACTATTTTTAAATCTAATTTACTAAATAAATATTAACGTAAAATTAAGAGTTTGTACAACCACAGCACTAAACATCTGGATTTAATAGCTAATGTATGGAATTTTAAGCTTCTGATAAATACCAAATAATTAACATATCTAATTCATTCTCCCTCAGTTTTAGATTTGCATGAATATCACATACAATATGTGCTGTCCTATCTTCTCAGGTTTTTTCTATACACATAACTCCCATTGTCCAATGCAAATAGATTGTAGCTTGAAATAATTATGTTTGAGAGGCTGTAGTACTAGTCTCTTCATCACTATGTTATTTTTGTCAAGAGCACAGACATTGAAACTGAGCAGTCCTGAAATTGCTCAGAATGACTCATGACAGTGTGAAAGTAAATTATATCTCCTCATCTATAGAAATGGGGGTAGTGGTATTTACAATGTCTGTTACTGTTTATGAAGTGGTTTGAAGATGAAAAGTGCAGTCTCACACTGACTCCTTCTGCTATGCCATAAAAGTGGTTTACATTTTCTTTCTGTGGAGCAGTATGTCCCACAAGGACAAAGCCTTGAGTGTCAAAGTGCTCTGCTGATTCAGTCCTTATCATTATTATTAGGCTAATAAATGTGTGATCCTGCTGTAACAAATGAGAACGCAATCTCTGGCAACAACATCCTGTGTCACTGCATACATATATTTCCCTAGTATGAATATGACCTTCCTGTGCAATTTAATTTTGTTGCTATGCCTTTGTTTAAGTTTTTAAGAAGCATCATAAAAAGGGTACACAAAATGGGTGTCAGGAACATATATGGAATGTAATTCTCATGTCTTTCAGCTCCAGAAACTGAAGTCTCCAAAACCACTTAAAGTGAAAAAGTTTCTGTAATTGTATGAAAAAGCTGTCTCTTATCCTGCCTGTGGAAAAGCCACCAGAAGGCTAGATAGCATTTTCAAGCACATATCCTTAATTGCAACACATTACACAGTGTAAGGCACCATTGCAGTACTGGCACTAGCTGCACCATCCTCTCAGAAATGATGTAGGCTGTCTTTGTCCCGGCAGATGGTATTTTTATGACCTGCAGTTCCTATGTTCAGAAAGCCTGGATGAGAAAACTGAAACCAAGCAAAATTGAGAATATAACTCTCAATCTGAAGAATTCCAAAAGACTGTGACCAAAATTTTTCTATCTTAATATTAGCCTTTACATTAAGAATTATGGAACTATCTAAGCGCCCTGGTTTTCAGAAAGATTCAGCAATAGGAATTGTCCTTAAAACCCAGCTCCATCTGGAAATCCTGCCACTTTAGGTAGATGCCTTAGTGAGCATTAGAGGACACAGGCAAAAGAACTTGAAGGGAAAAAGTGTTGTGTGTTACTACAAAACAACAGCCTATATAAGAAACTAAAAAAGCACATCACTTCCTACTGCTCAGTTTTTACAAGGCTGAGTTTCAGCATTTTCATCATCCCACATCAATTCCATATAGTATGGTCATTTTTATGTATGAACAACAGATTATATTAGATTGTTTCACCTTTACAAGTATGGATTTAATCACAGAATCATTAAGGTTGGAAGAGACCTCTAAGATCATTAGGTCCAACCATCACTTGTCTCAACATATACGCTTAACCATTTTTCAAATTATAATTTGAAAATGTGATATATGCTTCAAAATCATTTTTTTCCGATATTCAAAGATGAGCAACTGAGCTGAGCTGTGATAAACAGCAAAAGATTTAAAAGTAGCAAGAGCTCCACATCTGTTAGTTCATTATCACTCTGTGAATATGCTGATCCATACTGTACACCACTTGATAAATGCCTTTCTCTAGACATACAAATACAGATGCACCATCCTACCCTCAGTTCTGCTCCTTGTACTACTGTAAATCAGTAGATTTACTTAGTAGTAGTTATGGTAATAACTTCCTTTGAAGTTGTATCAGTACAAGTAAAGGACAAATAAGGCCATTCTACCTGAACATTTGATATGGTTCTCCAAAATTTCACTTAGAAAAAACTGTGGACAGCTTCTACCCCTTGATCAGCTTGTGATAAATAGAACAAACCAAACAAGTAATTTCCCAAGCACAAGGACTCCTAAAGGAACTGTCGTTCCGGTTAGAGGTAATTGGAGGCCACTTTCTCACTCTATTGATGATTAATGAGTGGGATTTTGGTTTTTTAAACATAATGTTCTTTAGTCTGATGTAGAAAGGCAGAAGAAATCAGTGGCTTAATAACTTAGATTTTCAGAGGAGAGAATAATTAAAATGGTGAAAGGCAAAGGAGAGGGCACACAACAAGCTTTATTTAAACCAATCCCCCACTGAAAGCTAGGAGAGTTTGGGACCACAACTAGTAAGTAAGATCGATTAATTATGGTCTAACTCAAGTAAAGTTACTGATTTTATATAAGGATTTGATCCGCCATGTTTGTTAGCTGCCAACATGAAAAATGAGTCTCATTTGACAGGAGAGCATTGAGTGTGGAGTTTGCAAGACTCTGAGTTGAAAATGTAAGGGGTGAAAGACACTCTCTATTCATACATTCAAAATTGCTTGGGGGATGGGTCTTTCATTCATTCAAAATTGCTTGGGGGATGGGTCTTTCATTCTTTCTTTCTAAAAAAAAGATATGAAACTCTGAATATCCACACTAAGTTCTTGCCCAGAACTCTACCTCCTTTCACCCTGACAGCACAAAAATGATGGCCTACCCATGTGTTTGAATAGATGTCTTCATAAGCTACTCAAAGGAAAATGAATAATATCATTAACATAACTACTTCCATATACTACAACCAAACCGGGAAAAATGCTCAAAAGATGTGCCCAAGAAGAAGAGACATGTACTGATGTCATGTACAAAGCAACTGTACTGTAAAAATGTGAAGCAAAAATACCTCTCAGTTCAAGAAAACAGAGCAGACCCAAGGCACAGGCAATGCAGGAAGATGCCCTGGGCAGGACACTGCTGAGGGGGATGAGATAGATATGGCTTACTGCTCATGATAGCTATTTCAGAGCCCTGAAAAATCAGCTTGCTTTGCTGCTGTCACCCAGGAGAGGCTGAAAGGTGAAGGCCACTGCTCGGTGCTCTCACCTCCATAAAAGCTTCAAACCTTTTGCTCTGCCATTGCGATCTCTCTTGTTGCAACTAAACCAGCAAGCTGGTTTCCCCAAGATTTCTTCCTTAGTTCTTCATCCATGTCTGTTCCCTTTCTCCTGCTCCTCTGGCAGGAGTAACACAGGGTCAGTCAAAACCTGAACTGCCTGTTTAGAGCAGCATATTAAATTTTGCCAACACTGCTGAAAATTGCTGTGCTACCTCTGTGAAAACATAAGCACAGAGCCATGACTTACTCCTGTGCAACAGAGCAGTGAATCCTGCCCTAACCTTAAAGAACATTCTAAAGCTCCTGTCTTCAAGCAGATTAGTTGAGTTTGAGCATACACTTAATTGCTGTCTTGAACTAGGCTAGATTAAAGCTCTAGGTCTGTGAAAACAGAAGTATTTTAAATAGTACATGAAAAAATAATTCAGAAGAAGGACAAGCAGTGAAATTCCATCAGCCAAAATGTATTTTTCCCTTGTGCATCTAGAAAGAGAACTGGGTCATTCAGCATTCAGTGACTTTTTTCTTATGTGCTGTACCACACACAGTGATTACTACTCTAGATTTAGATCACAGTCACAGGAGGTTCAGTAATTTAATATTTTAAAATTAAAGTGGCACTTCAAATTAAAGGGGCACAAATACTATTTGAATTTGGTAAATACTGATCATATAATTACATGGTAATTAATTTTCATGTGATATCGTGTGATTATGAGATGAATATATGACTTTTCTGTCTTCTAAACAGCACTGCAGCTTACGAGTTAATTACTTTTAGATCGGCTTAGTGTAATTACACTGTAATCCACAAAAGTCTGTACATATTCTATCACTATTTCATGTTTACTAATAACAGCACAAAACTGCCTCAGGTCAGATCTTGTCCTTTCCTCTTCAGCATCCTGACACCTTGGCAGAGGCGCATTTCTTTTACAGAGGGGGGGAATTTAGGAGGATTTCTCAGGGGCTCCACATCTTACATACAATGCACAGTGCACTCCAGTTCCACTGGGATTTTTTTACTCTGCAATGTAATGAGATCTTCAAGCTCATTGTCAGAGTTTGAATTTTCTAATTTTGTGTGTAGGATGAAAAGAGGAGCTGAAAATTTCTGCATCCATCCAAACCCATTTTGTGTGAGTTGCGTACATTTAAATAGAACAATATTTCATATCCACTGTGCTTCCTCCAGGCTTCACATATAACCAGTTCATGAAAGTATCTCAGTGACTCAAACAAAGAAGTAGTCAAGTTGAAGAAAAAGAATCCAAATCTCATCAGGCAACATCTCCATATCCAAGAGAAAGATTTACCCACCTGCAGCTGTAAGAGGAGTGAAGGAAGGGCAAGAATGAGTATTTGGTTGTTCTCTGTTCTCACTGGCATTCAAAATTAGCAAGCTGATGTTTTAGTATAAAAGATGACAACGGTGGGCATTATTCTACATATGATATAAATAGAGAAAAGACAAAACTATAGTAGCTGTATATAACACTTATGCCCTGTGATTTGAATAGTTGCTTAAAGCTCAGTCTGTGTGTATTGTTCTTATTGTGCAAATGCAAATTTTTCAGGGGGAGAGTAAATATGGCAAGACATTGACATCTATATTTATTTACTGGATCCTCTACTTCACACTCATGCTCAGATATGTAACTTGAGCTCTTCTCAGTTATCTACACCTTATCTAGGTCACTGTGTGTTACTGTGTTTTGGCAATATTGCTTAAACATGGTATGAAAATAGTGGGCTAAAAAAAAACAAACATAAATAACCCCTTTATGTCCAAATTAATGGGAAAATATTTTTTTCACAAAATCAAAGGGGTGGAATTTAGGAGGTTCTAGATCAAAATTTTGAGGGCTGTGAGATACTCTTCCTGATGAAAGCAAATGCTAAGGGAACCAACTTACAGCAAGCTGTGTGAGAGAAATTTCCTCTAGAGTCATGATTCATAAATCATCTCCAAGGCAAATCATCATGACTTGTCTGTGGTGGCAGTTTCAGCATCATAAACCATACATCATTCTAAATCAAATGGCAGCTTGCAGTGTCCTTGTTAATGACACACTAATAGTAGATTTTTCCTCAGATAATGAATTTTCAATGTATCCAAACCTATAGCATCAGACTTCAGCAAATCCTTGTTATTATGTTTCACTACTAAAGTCAACAGTGATTTAAAAAGCCTTTTAAAATGTTAATTTATGCACTGGAAGTAAGACATGATTCACTATCTGTCACAGAAGGTCACTAGCTATATTTGGATTCATTAATAAATTCATAGGTTGCAGATGAGTAGAGGTGAGCCACCTCCTGCAGTAGAAGAAGCTGGCCCAAATCTTTGCTTTGTTTCTAGGCCAAACTCATAAAGTTCATTCTGACTCAGACAAAATACACAGGGATGGAAAAGATAAGTTAGTCACTCTCCCTGCAAAACAACCCACCCAGATGGCTCACTGTCAGATTACAGGTCTGGCAGAGACATGACAAGTAAGCACAATGGCACCTGACCTCCGCTTGTGAAGTTCACCATGAACTTTAGGAGACCTACAGAATTTAAAACCCTCTGAGGGAGATTGTGTGTCTCCTCACTTTTTAAGTTTGAAGTCTAAGGTAAAAGGTTCAAAGCTGGCAGCAGTTCCAACCTTTAGCCAGGAATATATTCCACTTATGTCTCTCCCTGCCGTTACCTGATTGTATCATTGTTAAGTATTTCTGCTTCCTCCCTTGGTTTCTAATTGGTCTGACTGTTGGAGATATTTACACCAAAGGGAATAGCTTTTCAGCCCAGCATTGTCTGGGCAGCACAAGATGCCTCAGAGATTGCATTAGTGTGATTTAAGCATCAGTTTTCTGGGTGCTTTTCTATGGTATTTCTGAAGTTCGAATAATAGAGGTAATCTGGAGATAAAGAGAAGCTAGAGAATCTGCTCAAAGACTTATCTGTTCTCCTCTGTGAGGAAACTGACAGAGATAAAACTGGTGGGAGAAAGCTGAAGAGAGACTTTGGGTGGTGTGCTTTAGCATATTCATTTAGATCAGGAGTTTATTTTTAAGCAAATGTCCAGAGGGAAGCTATCCACATGAACAGCAAGTCAAATTTTCTTCCTCAGAGCTGATTTCACATGATTGGATGTACCTTAAAAATGGGGTTCTTAAAAAGCACCATTTTTTACATTACAGTGAGAATATCACTAGGATCTCTTATTAAATATGTACCTGAAAACTGTATTGAAGTTAGTGCTATTAGCAATGAACAATTCAATAAAAATATAAACCCAAAATTTCCAAAACACCAAATAATTTAGCTTGAAGAATGAGCCAACATATTCTTTATTCCTGTTAATCATCACTTTGCCTTGTCATTCTTTAATGGCAATCTGTCACTGGCAATACTTGGCATAGAAGAGGATACCACATGCTTGTGTGGTATGTAAATCTCACTGTGCACATGCATATGTCAGCATGTGTGGGCAGGCATCTCTTACACACACACACACATAGAGGTAATCTGAAGTGGTTTGAAAAGACTGTAAATAATGTGACATTTTCACTTTCTTCTCAGGAAAGAAAGAGGGGGAGAGATCCAGCCTCAGAAGAGTCTCTCTCACTGTGTTTTGTCTTTCTGTCAAAGTCTACCAAAGTATGAAGGAAATAATACTTCCATACATTTCTCATTTGCTTTTTTATAACAGCATGCTCTGCAACCTGGAGTACAAATCTGTCCTCAGATTTGTCCTTTTTAGGAAAGTTCCTTCCTGTCAAAGTTCTCATGTTAATCATCATGTCACTCTTGGGATTATTCCAGTCCTAATGATCAGACTCTAAGAATGTGTTTTTCATTTGCACCAAAACTGATCCACTTTACAGCTTCATTTTCAGAGGAAAAGAGGCTTTTGTGATCTTTTCTCTTTGTGTTGATATATGTATCTATCCTTGAAAGTATTTGAACTCAGAGGCCAGTTTCTACCAAACTTGACGAAGAGTTAAAAGCTCAAAGATACTCGCTTCTGACATGGTTGGAGCTGGGGCTAAGGAAAAGCAAGTAGAGGAGACATCTCCCATTTGTGTCTCCGCTGCAATGAAGTCCACCTCTTATCACACATCTAATCAAAGAAATAAATCCATAGGAAATCATAACTGTTCACATGAGGGAAACTTCTGTCAGCAGCAAAAGAGAACTGTTCTTCACTGCAGAGCAGGGGCTATGACAATCCAGCACTGAGCACATAAGAAAAGAGTTATGAGAGATTATAGCCTTTATCTTCTTTCCCTTGAAAGACTCTGCAACAAGAATCTCAGAGCATGAATTCTGCAAAAACCAAGGACCCTACAGTAAAATTCAAGTCCAGCCTGCTTTAAACTAGGCAGGATTTTGTTTTCTGAAGGCACTGAGGATATGAAACAAAGTAGTGGCTGGGAGATGTGAATTCACCACTTCTTTGAGAGCTAACATTTCCTGGTTGATACTAATCAAACAATGCAAAAATACCTGTATTTCTGAGTAATGTACTTTAGAAAATAGCAGTAAAATTGTATGTTGCATTGCATTACAGTTCATTTATATATATATATATATATGCAAGAAATAGCCTAGCTATGGAATGCACAGGTCCTGCAAGAGAACTATGGTCTAGAAAAGCCTCAGCAGAAAGGCAGAAGTCAGAGGCAGTTGAAGAAAAACAAGACTTGGTTCATTCCCCATAGCAGCAAGCAATTACAGCTTGTAGGAAGGACTATGACTGGCTTTACATCATGTGTCAACTTCCTTCCCTGCTCTGTCTTTATTTGTGTCAAAATCTTATTGTTCAGACTGACAGACAAGTGAACAAGACTTTAAAGGGTTAGGGCATTGTATTCAAGTGCAGTTCCTGTTGATTTAAATCAGGGAGATGCAGCACCCCTGATTTCCCAACCTCTTGTCTCCTCAACCCTTACACTTGCATTCATGAAAGCAAGGAGCCAGATCAGTGAGCAGATCTAACTCAGCCTGTGTTTATGTTGATATAGTTTGTGGGGGACAAATCAGCTATAAAGTCAGTTTTCCATGCAGCTTCCCGAGCACCAGTGCCACCAGAGGGGAATTTGGAAACTACATGACTGAGGGCAGAAGATGGGACCCTTGCATTCCTACTACGCTCAGTTTAAATTCTGGTGGAAGCACTCTGATTGTCAGTTACACTCAGAGGCACAGTAAAAAAGATTTTTCTACATTTAAATGGAACCTCCTTTGTTTCAGTTTGTGCCCATTACCTCTAGTCCTGTAACTGATCACCACTGAGAAGAGTTTGGCTTTGCCTTCTTACACTGTCCATTAGATATTTATAGAATTAATGAGTCTTTTATCTGTCAGGACTTCTTAGTTCTCACAAAAAACACCAAGAGAAAGAAATGAGAAGAAACTGGTATATATTGCCTGTCCAATCTGACCTCTATTGTTTCTCTAATATAAACATGAACTGGGG